>JABEVS010000442.1:0-23083 GCA_018290735.1 Coelastrella sp. MACC-549
GCACTATGCTGGGCTGCGAGCCCACAGCTGCCGCTATCTTGTTGATAATGGCCAAGTGTCTGTGTTCTTTGAGGTCCTGGGGCCGGGTATTTGCTTTACGAACCTGGTATATTGAACACAAGCTGTCTGTTGCTATGTGAACTTCGGACCCCTCGTGCTCCGTTCGTGAGGCCCGTGCAAGAGCAAAGTCTATGGCTGCAAGCTCTGCCCTGTTGATGGTGTTGACGGACAACGGTTGCCCGTTTGTTTTGTAAAAGCAGTTTACTGCATACGTAGTTTCTACCCGGCCAAGCCTGGAATTTTCAGGGATATATATTCCAGCCCCAATGCCCGGGAACACATTGCTATTGTTGGCCAGTACGCTACCATCAGTGTAGATGAAGTCTTGCCAGTTGAACCTTAGTGTCGGTGGTGTTTGCAGTGTGGCCGCAAAGGTGGACTTTGAGGCCCTGACTGCTCTGTGCACTGCGCCCGCGGCGTCTGTGTTTTGCTGCATGAGCTTGATGATGCTTTGTGATCGAGGTGGATGCTTTGTGTCTAGTGGTCTTCGTTTGAACGCATTAGAAACACTAACATTTTGTGTGCACCTTTCTTTGTCCAGTCGTGGGGGCGAGCTCCACCAGTCTGCTTGCTCCTCATGTAGCTTAATGCGCTGTACTCTGGTAGTATCCGAGGGGCTATCTTCCAGTGCCGCTTGGATTGCTTCCAGGAATTTTAGTCTCCATGGGAGTCCTTCCGTCACTTTCCAATAGGGCAGGTATGCCTCGAAACCAGTCATATTTCCGATGGCTACTAGCTGTGTGTTCCACTTAAGGGACGCCGCGGGTGGGTGTCGTGTGTTTGCAGGCAGTTCTAGTGGGACTGCAGACGTCGGGAGTGTAACCAGCTGCTTGCAGTACTCTGGTTGTTGTTTAATCCATCTCATGTGCGATGTAGTTTTGGCATCCTTGCTATATGTCGGCAGGAGCAACAATGTGAGAGTGGGTGACTGCGCCTGTACAGCGGATTGCAGTGCCCAGAGCACCGCCTTGTTGGCTGCCTGCTCAGTAAAATCGGGGCATGCTGTGGAGGCTCCTGTCCAGCAGGTCCGGTATGCATCGCATCTAGCCCCAAATACTTGATCTTGCTCATGGACTGTCCAGTATTCTTCAGTACCCGGCAGAACTGTTAGTGGGCTAGAGAATCTTTCCTTGGTGCATCCTATGATTTCTTGCAGGATTGACCTCAAGGGCCTAGGCATGCATCTTTGGTTTTTGGCCTCCACCGTGTAGCGCTCATGTTTAACACTTCCGATGGAGCCCTCATTGTGCCTGGTTGCCAGTTTATGTAGTTCCTCAGCGAAGGTGCCGGCTTTAAGTTTCTGCATCTTCCTCGGGTGCTGATGCAGCATGTATTGGTACCTATGATACAGGATCGCAACTTGTTCCGGTGGCAGCATGTAAGTGCATCTGCCGTCCGGCTGGTATATGCATGCCAGTTCCGTGTCCACTATGTCACCATTGGCGTACTCCCCATTCCTTATATATTGCGGGACACGGCGGTTGTATACCTCAAATTGTCCGGTCGGGTGTATGTCGGTATGTGGGTTGATTGGCACAGGGTGGATTTTCAACTTCTTCCTACACTGTTGGCCAATTGTAATGTCATACACGCGGTCCTGTGGCAGTGCCGCAGGTATCGCATTATTTGGCGTCTCTTGGCGCGTCTGGTCAGGATCAGACCTACCGGAGTTTCCGGTCCTGCCCGCATGATCTTCATGGGCTGTTGGCGATGCAGCTACCGGCCTTGTGTGCGACTGTTGACTGGTATTTTCTGCGGGTGGAGGAGGATCTTGTTGCTGTAGCAGTGTCCGCAATTGATGTTGCGCAAGTGGTACGCCCACGGCCCATACGGTTGCGATGGGTTCTGGGGCCTCTTGCCACTCCGTAAGTACGAGTTGCAGATCTGCGGGCAGTGTCTCTTTGGTATAAGCATTCTCACTACATTCCTCACAAACATAGCATGTTTGTAGAGTGTCTCCTGTGCATTGTCTCTTGCGCTGTGGAGTGAGGTAGATGCACCCGACGTGATACCGGCGCTGGCATATCGAGCAGGTGTGCACATTTCCGGGTTCATCGTCTGTCGTCCGTTGTTTACAGTGTTCACACGGCCTGTGGATGCCGTGGGCCATGAGCTGTGCGCCATTTAGAGGCTCAGGCGCACGTGACACCCGGTATTTCAGGTACTCACCCTCAGACCAAAATGATAGCAGTTGAACATATTTCAAGCCATGACTGAGCAAGAGAAGATGATATGTATCATCAGCACAACAGACTTGCCACAGCACCCATAGCACGGACGACAGCCCCCACTCATACCTGGCTGTCCGGCATGGTATTGCTTTTCTGTGTCTGGAGCTGAAAGACGTGCTGGGCTCCCTGCTGCATAAACCGCAGCAGACGGTTGATTGGAACCTGGATTGCCTGCTCAAAGTGCGTCTGTATGGTGTGATCGCCAGATGCACCCTGCAATTGATGGAAACCAACCAGACTGTGTGATTCATCAACAAGAGTCAACCAGCGCGAGGGGTGGTGGACCAGCCGCTTGGCAAGCACCCCACTTGCAACTGTTTGATGGTGGCTTGTCAGCTGGTGTCTTAAGAGATAGCAAGGGAGCACACCAGATTGTTTGGATAGAGTGGCTCACCTTGTCTGAGGACATGATCTCTGTGGGGAAGATTCTCTGGGTGTCTGGCGCATCTGCTAGCACTCCCTGCAGCACTTCGTCACAATCGTGCCAAGGTTCGACAAAGAGAGGATGGAAGTTAGACTCAACATCCTGTTGGCTGCTGCTCCTCTCTGTGAAGCTCACAAATGGTTGCTTCAGCGTTGTCTCTTCAAGCACCTCCCTGAGGCTAGTTGTGACTATCAACAACAGCACAACACAAGGACACATTCACGGCATGAGAGAAATGCTTTGATGTTAGAGATGTGATGGGCACAACCACTGACCAACAGGCCACAACATGACAGCTGTAAGATGTCAATGCAACAGGTGGTCCATCCCCATACCTGTGCCAGTTGTCAAGTAGCTTGACCCCGGTACAACAAAGGACAACACCAACATTGCTAATTGTCAGCAAATAACTCACAGGCATACTTTCTGCAACGTTGAAGGACCTCGGTAGCCAAGTCCGCATCAATGCCAAACATTGTCTGTAACCTGGGTACTTTGTATCGCGCAAGTCCACTGGGATGCTGGATCTTCATTTTGATGAGCTCCTCAGGCAGGTGTTTTAAGGCTTGATGGCTCGTCTCTAGGATGTCACTGCACCAGAATAGACGCCAATCATCTTCAGTGAAGGGCTCCTGACCTGCAGTGGTTCAAGAGGAAGCAACAAAACGTGACAGCCACAGTTAGAGTCTTCCTAGTGGCCCGTAAGCCCAGCCTACAACAGTGAGATCCCCACACATACCCGCCGCAATCGCCGCAGCATGCGGAAAAAGTTGCGCATTACCACAAGATAACACTGCTGCCTTATCCTGCTGTGGTTGCTGATAGTACCTGGTGATCCCTGCCTGCAGTAGTTTAATCCCCACACATCCCTGCCGCAATTGTCGCTGCCGGGGCTGCCTGGTGCAACAACTGTTGCGCATTATAACAACAACACATACTACTGCCGCCCTGATCGCTGCTATTGCTGATAGTGCCCGGTAATATTCACCAAGGCCTCAATAAAGCCTGCTGCATTCCCCAGCTCAGGCTACCAGACCCAAGAAAGGCTACACACTGCTGCTGCTGTTGCTGAAAACACACTGTGTACATGTTGTATGCTGCCTCACCCAGCTGGGCTACCCAATGCAGAAGCTCTTGTGAGCCGCCTGGCGCGAGTGGGAGGCAGTGCAGGTGTGCCATAGTCATGCAGCTGTAGAGAAGGAGCATAGCAGGGTGCAGCCCAAAACACACCTTCAGCAATGGCCGCATTCAGCCATCTGAGTCGACTTTCATTTGACATCGCCATGACAGTAGCACACCCGTCTTCAGTGAAACTCCTAATGGCTTCCAGTGCCTTGTCAGTCTGCTCATCTTCCAATCTACTGCCCTCCACCCATTGGACAAGCTGCTGCCTGGCCGTCATGTGCACCTACATTACAGGCACATGCATCCCGATTTGCAGATAGAGTGGTACACAGACAGTGCTGGCGCTGGATATCAGCACATGCGTCGCGAAAGTACACCAATCTCACCATGGTGAAGCCCTGCGCAAGCATGTGTATATCATGATACATCCTTTGATCAAAGGAGCTGCATCGAATATCCTCTGAGCCAATCGCACACCAGCACTGGCAAATTCTGTATCTCACCTACGACCTGTTGTGCAGCCGTTGAACGACTCCAGTGCCTTGTGGTGCTCCGTGATGACGAAACTGCCTGCAAGAAGTTTACTCCCATGCATGAACAACCCTTCCTGGCTGCAGAGCATATGCTGCACCCTAGAGGGACACTGAAGCTAAGCATCTGCAGCATCCTGAAGCCATGCTGACGTGCATGCAATGAATTACGATGCAGCTCATGTACTATCAGCTAACTCTGCACTGAGTCTGAAGCAGACGAAAAGCTAGTGTCACAACCCGATGCTGCTGCCTTGATTGCCAACGCATGCAGCAGCAGCTTCGTGTTGCCTGCACTGTGCTGCCCTTGTGACACACTTGGAACCACATAAGCAAAGCGGCATGAAGTCTGCGCAGAGAGCATGCAAGAAGCTAGCGCACAAGGCAACACACCTGGACAGGAAGGTCCTACGCCCGAATTGGCTGAATAGAGACCCTGAAGAACCGGGTATACGAGAAGCAATCGAAGCAGCGCATTCACAGGTCTAGCACGAGACTGGCCTTGATAGCAGTGGGCCTCAGCGAGGCGGACCTAGGCACCCTAGTTCCTGCGCAAGCTTGCTCAATAACGCCACCGTAGTGCATAATGGTATAGCAGACCAGCTCAACGCTGAACGGGGCGTATTACGCTGCTGAACCCCTAGGACAATTTATGTTCAAAAGTGTTGAATGGGGTTCAATGGAGTTCAAAGTGTAGGGTTCGGGATGGGCTGATAGTGTTTAGAGGCTCTCTGAGCTTGCGGAGGAGCACATCGTGAGGCAGGCATGTGCAAGCTTGAGCATCACACCCGGGTGGCACCCCCCACGCATGTCAGCGCATTTGCTATTGCATCTCAACTTGTTGTATGGCTCAATTTCTTTTATATCACATTATTACCTGTAAAGAAGGGAACCAGAAGTCAGCATCGTCGTAGTCGAAGGACAGTGTTGTCCTAGCTGGGTGTGAGACAGTGAGTGTCACTTGTCAACCTGGTTGACCTTTGGCCGGGGCAGTACTGGCCTGACAGTACTGAGACCTGAGCAGCAGAGCTGGCTGCAGCCAGCTGGTCATCAGGAGACCACCCCTTTGTAACAGACACAAAACAAAAACAACAAACGGCACTCTGCGGACCTATGGCAAGCGCTGGCTCAAATTGTGGCAAGCCACTGTTGAATGTAACAACTGTAATATTGCGTGTGCGCGCTGTTCACAAACATGGCTGCCTGTCAAACGCTGGACGTGCTGATTAAGATGATTGTTAGCTGCCGTGCATGATTGCACATCAGCAAAGCGATTTCAACCGTTGTACTTACATCGCTTGAGAGAGTTGATTAATCGGAATGCGCTCGAGAACCTACCACATCCATTCGGCGGAGTGAAGTTCAATATGACTTTGCAGTTCAGCTCTTGCAATTTGCAATTGATCTTTACTGTGCAGGGCTGCTATCGCCCGTATTTCCTTAAATTATTGCACGGTTCGAGTATTGCATATGATTGCACTCCGATAAACACAACCGCATGCCCCATGAGCAGACCTATGGAGTGATACAACCCCGTGTTGCGTCCTTATCTGGTCAGGATGTAAGCCTTGTCTATGCTACAGGTGTGGGCGCTATTATCTGCTTTCCAGGCAACAAATAGGCCTTGGGTTGAAAATCACGTTGCCTCAAACAACTACGCATACGCATGCGTATAACTCTGTATTGACTAAAACAATTTACGTATTCTTTGCGGCTCAGATGAAGTTTCTGTGGGTTGTCAGGGCTAGCATCTTTCAATGACAGCAGCAGGTGTGAGTCATGGCGCGTTTCCCCAACTTGTCTTATACGCCTTATAATCACTTTGTTACATGCCCAACTGCAGGCTTTTGATATGACTGTGCTTTGAAGACATGTGGCCTGAGCGCTTGGACTCGACATCAGGCAGCGAAAGCACCCGCGACTTTCACAAGGCGAACGTAACAGCCCCCGCAGACCAGACGCGTTCCAAACAGTTGAAGTTTTACCCTAGAAAAGTAAATGGGCCGCAGGGGGTTCCTGTGCGATTCAAGCGCATTGGTACCCCCCACTCCCACAAGGGTGTGCTACAGGCTACGCAGGCAGTGCAAGAGAGCCGATGCACAGCTGCTACGACAGTTGATGGGAACGGTACAACAGTAAAGGAGGCGCAGTCGGCCACTGTATGCATCACAGCAGCAATCACAGCAGCAGTCACAGCAGCACCACAACAGCAGCATGTGCTGCTGCCCGTTAAGCTTGCAGCACAATCAGCAGGCTCCAGTGTTGCAACGCAGGTTCAACAGCAGCAGAAGATGCACGCAGTGAAATCAGACGCGTCCAATGCACTGCTGTCTTGGCATGGCCAGCAGCAGAGTCATGAGATGGTCCTACTGTTGACACAGCAGCAGCTGCAGGCCATCACTGCCAATAGCAAACCAGCCACAGCCGTTGCGACCTCAGCAGCACCACCAGTAGTGACCGCTGTGCCAAATTCAGCGTCAGCGGCCCTTGCAGCGCCAGCAGCACCAGCAACAGACACATCAGCAGTGCCACACTCCACAGTAGCCAACCCAACACCTGCAGCAGGAGGAACTCAAGCTGCAATGTCTGCAGAGGAGCTACTGATTCATGTACTGCTGCAGATCGCAGGCAAGCATGTTTCAGAAGCACTTGCTGCACAGCTGCAGGTTCAGATTGATCTGGCGCTACCTGCGGCAGCAGCGGCAGCGGCAGCAGCCGGGCGAACGTTTTCAAAGGCAGACACCATGCGTGCCATGATTCCTGGGTTGCGCAGAATTGTCCTGGGGGCAGTCAGAAAGGTTCAGGCCAGTAAGACTGCTGCTGCTGCAGCAGTACAGAGTTGCACACAGGAAGCAGCAGCAGAAGCTGCTGGAGCTATGGCAACAGTAGCAAGGTTGTTTGCTGGTACTGCTGCTGGTCGTGAGACTTCTTCTTTCACTGCGGCAAAGCCCCCTGCTTCCCAATTAGCAGCAGCAGCACCACCACCACCACCACCGGCAGCAGCAGGCACAGCTGGCTCCTTTACTGGCAGCAGCAGCAGCAGCAGCAGTGGCCAGGCAGCACTGTTCTTAAGACAGGGGTTGCAGCGGCAGCTGACGCTTCTTGGTTCAGAAATCAGCACCAACTATAGCATTGCTGGACCAGACTCGCCCGCTTCCAAGGTCACTGGCACCAGTGCTATGGAACTGTAGCCATGGCACCCAGTTCTGATGCAGCAAGTTGGCATGCGTTGCAACAATATAACCGTCTGCTGCCCTGCCACTGCTCAGGTCCAGTATTCAAACCCTTCGGCTGACACTGGCATCCTACAGTGCAGTTTTCATCAGAACTTTAGGGCCTGGCAGTGGTCCATTTCAGGGTAGCTGTCAAGCAAATTGAGCGGCGTATGGTCAGTTCTGCCCGCACAAATTTCCGGAGTACCTGGCCGTCAGGTGCATGTTATATTTAACAATGGTATAACGTTATAACAGATTATGTGTGACCAACTCAGAGTCTGGGCAGTGAGATGCATTCTAGGCAGATATCTTGTGGGCCGAGAGTGAGTGAGAGGGCCCTGAATCGCATTTGTTACATTGTTATTCATTGTATATATATAAAATATCTATATCCATCCATGCTGCATTCCTTGGAAGGCCTCGCTTGCAAGTCATCATTATTCTTTAATGATATGTTTCTTATCATATCTGATCGGGTGTGGCCTGAGTCTCAGGAAGCTGTTGCGTTGATGGCTGCCCACTGGCCGCCAAGGGGTTGTAGGTGGCCTTGAAAACTGTTCAACTTGTTACCGCTGAGAGATGTATGCTGCCCTACTTATTACCATTTGTAAGCACAATAGTTGTTTGACAGTACGGGGTTGCAGCACTGAGTTGGCTCAAGCCTGACTGGTTGGATCTTGATCAGGAGTCCCATTGTGCAGGTCTGCAGTGCCTGAGGTGTGGTCCTGCTTAATTCAATGCCAGGCTCGTGCGTACAGCACAGTTGTGGGCATATGCCGTCCTGCTGCATTGCTGGTAGATTTGAAGCAGTTGCTGTTCCTGAGGGGTGATTCTGCCTCACCGCTGCCAGCGGGTAGATACTGGGTGAATTTACGGATATTGTGGGCGTATGACGTCCACTGGAACGGAGGTGATTTTGTGCCTGCTTTGTATATGGTTCATTGTGAACTTTTGGCACTTTTTTGACATTGAGGGCTTCAACGGGCCCCAGCAACCCATATGCGCAGCCATGTGTAGCTTCTGATGATGATGATACTCAGTGCGTCTGCAGTAAAGTCAGCTCCAAGCAGGCTGCATTGCATCCATGGCTTGTGCACACAATGAGCTTCTGGCTGTTTGCGATACATCGTGTGCTTTGTTGCCATTTAGCCGGCAGGCTCAGGCTTTATTTATTCTGCATTGTCTACTTTCTTGGCTGAGCTCTGCTTGGCCAGCAAGCTGTGTCACATCATATGATTTGTGACAGCGGAATCTACCTCATTACTTAGACCTGCACACCCAGACACTTGAGAGTCTCACTCTTTCCTTGGATCAAACACGTTTATTGCAACAGCACCATCCTCAGGCTGCTGCAGATGGCGCTTGTCTGTTCAAATACCTGATGATGCATCATCGCGCATGTATGCGCATACTATGCATAGCCCGCATGAATGTTACTATGCGCATAGTCATGTACCACCACTTGTCAGTGGCTGCCAATACCTTCTCCATGTTGGTTATGATGCATCTTTTGCTGCTGCACTTTTAACCACAGGGCCGTTGGGAAACCCAAGGGCCCTGTGGTTGAAATGGGACAGAAATTGGCCTCTGGCGCGCATCAGTTAGAGGGGGATGTAGTATACTGTGCCACGGCAGGCACATCCCAACTGGGCATACCTTTTTTGCTGTGGCTCTCGTTGATATCTATACAGCACATCATACCTGAGCAGCCTGACTAGCGCCAGGCCATCATTGCCATACGTTGCATACATCAACTTACACATTGACTGTGCCAGTGTGGTGCTGGCAATCACAAACTGCTCTCTGGTCACCGCATGCACCTGATGAATGCAGAGTACTCTGCAAGTGACATTTCCCCCCTTTTTTTACTTGTGTTTACTTGTGCCGGGCTTGCCAAGCTGCTGGTCTGTACATGTGTATACTTGTGCCGGGCTTGGCAAGGTGCCTTTGATTCTTTGTTGGCGTATGGTGAGGTTTCTCACGTTCTTTGTTGGCTCCTGTGCAGCTGATCAGCTTGCCAGAAGTTTTGAATGAGCCTTGATGGTGTGTTGAATGCATGCTTCTGCTGCGGCGGCTGGATTTGCTGCCAAATTTATGGCCATGGATTGGCCTAACAACTGCTTTCAAAGGCTGGCATCAACCTGCTGCTTGTTGTGGCAGCTACTGCTGCAGGGCTACACACTACATGGGCTGCTGCGGCTACCAGTATGTTATAACCCACACTAACATTCAAGAGAATGGTCTTACTCACTGTCTTGCACTCAACAGTGCACAATCCTGGGGATCGGCAACCGACATGCACTGAGCAAATTCTACACTGTTACTTGCCAAGCATTGCTGAGCATGAAGCATACTGCACAATGTGGGACGGTGTGCCGTTGTAGTTGCCGTGTGGATTGCTGCATGTCCTGCATGTGCTGCCAAGTTACCAGCAAAGGCTGTGATATTTACTGGGCTAGATCTCCAGTAGATATCACTCAGAGTGGTGATCTTTGTAGCAGCCTGCTACTTTCCAGTAGGAGGTGAAGCAAGTGCCTGCTTGCTACACTGTCAGCACCAACAGTGATCATGGTCATACATGACCAGCAAATGACAGTGTCTACCTCTGGTAGATCTTTTCAATGCTACAATTGTTGCTGGATTGTTGGCAGTATTTGTTGGCGGTATTTGTTGAGTGTGGTGGATTCAGACAACAGACAAACATGTGCTCTGTAAAAGAAATTGAGCCATGCAACAAGTTGAGTTGTGCTCTGTGCAGAGCTTCTGAAATGGGGGCATGGGGCCGATGGCAGGGTTGCTATGGCTGATGGGTAATTTATATGTATGTGCTCTGTGCAGAGCTTGGTGATTGCCTCAATGCCACTTATCCACCAAATTGCTTGTTTAACATTTCTTTGAAGCATTTGAAGGCAGTTGGAGGCTTTTCAACTGCTGTGTGGGTCTCTTTCTTCACTGCATTCCTTGTGCCAATGGTGAGTTTCCTGTTGACTTGGTTGACCCACTTCATTTGGGTTGATCATAATGACAGCACAGTCACAGCATGTGACTTTATATATCGTGACAAGTGGTGTGTCAAAAAGAGTAATCACCCACTCAATTCAGCTCGGATTGGGCTGTCAGTGCCCCGTTGACTGAGTGCCAGCTGGAAGTGTGTGCCACAGTGACCAAATTTTTTTTCCTGACAGTTCTGAAAGTTACACTCAGGTCACCCCAAATCAGAATGAGGCCTGTCATGACAGGCACCAGGCCTGATCAAGCACCGTGACGGTGGGGCACAAAGCGCTTCACAAGGATTCTTGCTGGAAGAGTGTATCTTCAGAGAGCGCAGTTTCCCCGGAAAGAGGTGTCGTGCAGCACCTGCGTGCAAGCCTTTAAGGCATGTGCCGCTGTGTTGGCCGTCGGTCGGTGCCAGTAGCTGCGTGCAGTTCAAAATTGGGCCAACATAACATAACAGACAGTACAATAGCTGACATGCTCTGGCGGGACTCACGGTATGGTTTGAATGCAGCGGGAGGTTGCCTGTTGCTGACACTCAGCTTGAACGGTGCAAGCTGATGGCAGTGTGATATCAGCATTCCCGGTAGCATCATCTTTCTTCTCTGCCCCGATCCAATCTCGCTACTGCACACGAGCAGTCATTTAGCAAACAGCATGATAATATTGTGGTGATCGGGAATGCACCGCCATAGACCACGATGTTTGATGCGACCTGTGCCTGTGAGCGCGCGCTGCTCTAGCTGTTGAAAGGTATGCGAAATGCAAAACTTGCGCTTCTTTGCTATTGATGTTAAGTCAAGCACCCAACTGTTCTGCAAGATTGCACTTGCTCACATCAGACGTGGCCTTGAAGCAATGTGCGGTGTTGCAGCCCCTTTTGTCGCTGTAGATCATGCTATCAGTTACCTAAAGCTTAAATCGTATTACATGCGCCTGTCGGACTGCTAGGAGAACGGAAATGCTGTTGCTGCTGTCCTGTTGTGAATGTCGCATCCATGCACGTTGAGCACGATTTCCGTCCAGCCAGCATGGTTGCACATTAGGCAGAATATTATAGCAAGAAATCTTTGACCAGGTGCAGCTCGTATATCATCCGTGCCTTCGTTGCTCTGACCACACTCCCTGTTGCAACCTGCAACTGTGGCTGTTTGGCCTGCAGATTGAATCCTTGCATATCAGCTGGGCCGCCAAAAAGCACGCAACCAGACAGCTCCGTATCACCAGAACGGATACCGCAGCAGTCTACTGCTGTAACAACAGCCCCAGCCGCAACTGGTAACAGGCCAACATGCAACAGCAGCAGCAGCAGCTGGGCAGTTTACTGCTGTGTCAGAGAGCTACTGCTCTTCATCCCCTACAGCTCAAAGTGAGCAGCAGCAGTAGAGTCTGTTTACCAAGATTGCAACCCACACGTTGCCATCATCAACAGCAGCAACAAGCAGCTGGGCCACAACAGCAACTGCAACAGCCCCGGCAGCTGCCCTTCAACAGCAACAGCAGCAACCGCAGCAGGAGCAGCAGCAGCCACCTATGCCACTCAACAGCAGCAGCAGCAGCCACCTACGGTGACAGCAGTAACAATAGCAGAAGCAGCTCGCCCACGGGCAGCCTGGTATCAGGCATAGCAGACACCGCAACAGAGGTCAAAGAACTCGCGCTCAAATTCGTGGGCCTCTGGAGACAGTTCCTGCCGATGCTGTCCCTTTTTTTCTGCCTCAGCTTCATCAACACTATGCTGGACAGCCTGAAAGACACCCTGGTTATAACAGCAGCAGGAGGCGGCGCTTTTGTTATACCCTACCTGACCGTCTATGCAGTGCTGCCCATTTCTGTGATCTTTTTGTTTCTCTTCTCTGAAGCATCACACCGGATGTCCCGGTCGGCGCTGTTTAACACGATCATTGTCGTCTTCATGATGTTCTTCGGCGCGTTTGCGGTTTTCATGTACCCTAATGCAGATGTCCTCCATCCACACGCTCTGGCAGATCAGCTGCAGCAGGTGAGGAGATTACAGCAAGAAAATACATATACCTGAAATATTTGAAATAATTCAGCAAACAAAGGCCCGACTGTATTCAGTCCAGCCAAGTACAACACTGTGCACCATTCCTGTCCCAAAACAACATAGTACAATTTTAGAAGTAGTAGAGCAAATGAGGTCACCAAACAAACAATACTCTGGGCAACTGGACAGAGCTTAATCGCTTTCTAGAGCATTTTGCTGGTGCCTGTAGTTGGCACACCACCTCTTGCTGTTCAGATGTATCACCACCGCCTGCCCTCTACCCAACCTCCTGCTGCTGCTGCTGCTGCTGCTGCTGCTGCAGGTGCTGCCCCAAGGTCTTGCTGGCCTAGTTGGTATGCTGCGAAACTGGACCTTCACGCTTTTTTTCTGTATGGCAGAACTTTGGGGTGATGTGTGCATGGGGCTGCTGTTTTGGGGCTTGGCCAACGAGATAACGAGCCTGTCGGATGCAGCAACGTTATATCCGCTGTTTGGGCTGGGAGCAAACTTGGCACAGGCGCTGGCAGGAATTGTGCTAAAGGTGTGTGTATGTAATAATAATATGTGTATTACCAATAATCACAATTATTTGCAGCCATAGCAATTCTTTCATGTAGGGGCCCGTGCCTGAAACTCTACCCAATAAATTCAATCCATTTTTCGGTGTGTATGTGTGTATGTGTGTATGTGTGTCGGTGTGTGTCTGTAGGAGGTTGTTGCTGCTGCTGTGAGCATCTTGCTGCCATCATAATATTTGCCAGAGATGGTTTTTGATCATATATATTATAGATTTATCATGCATTTTTGGGGGGTGGTGTTTAGAGAGTTGGTGGTCATGTAGGGGGTTGAAAAATGGAGCTCTCTGTGGCATCACATGCGTTGGAGGATATTTTATCGACAGCTTAACAAAACTTTGCACCCTTGTACTGTTGCCGGCCCAATAAAACCCTATCAACAATTTTTGATAGACAAATAATCTTCATAACAGATGTCATCGCAGGTGTTTATATTCATCATATGCTGTACTGAAAATATTTCCAGCACAGCATATGACAAATGAATGAATGCTGGCTTTGTTATGGCAGACCTGACAGCTGCAGCAGGTGACGTGTGCATGAGGCTGACCTGGAGCAACCTCACTCTGTTTGTTGATCATCTCACGCTGCTGCTGCCGCCCCTGCTGCTGCTGCTGCTGCTGCTGCAGGCGACCACCCGTGTTGGTGCTGAGGAGTTCAAGGCCGCTCTGCAGCTCTCAATGGCAGCAGTCATTGTCATTGGAAGTGAGTGCACCAAGCACTGCTGCTGTTGCTGCTGCTGCTGGTGGTGGTGGTGGTGATGCTGGTGGTGGTGGATATGATGAACATATTCGTCAAGCATCTGGTCACCAATTATTTTTGTTGAAGTGTGTTGTATTCTTACAAACGATCAGATAACAACAGCAACAACAGCAAGGGGTATTTTGCAGAATAAGACAAGAGCGCTTGCACATAGTTTGCTGGTTGAGGGATTGCTGCTTTGGCAGATGTTGGTAACATTGCTGCTGCTGCTGCTGCTGGTGCCGCTTGTTCCTCCCTGCAGGCGTGGCGATATTTCTGCAGCAGAAAATTACCAAGGATGCAGCAGCAGCAGCAGCAGCCAAGCGGCACAAGCGCCGACACAACAGCAGCAACCTGCCACATCAGCCTGCTGCTGGGGACCATAAACCACCAGCAGCAGCAGCAGCAGAGGGTGGCAGTGTACTGAACAGCAGCAGCAGATCTGCATCAGGAGCACCCTCCCCAGAACCCCAAAATCCTGCTGCTGCTGCTGCTGCTGCTACAGCTGAAGCTAAACCCCGGCGGCCAAGTGCCTGGGAGAGCATCAGGGTTTTAGGCAGGAGCCTAGAGATCCGATGTTTAGCGATTATGTCTCTGGCTCAGGGTTTATGTAACAGCCTGATGGAGTTTGCCTGGAAATGTCATATGAGGATCTTGTACCCGAGTCCTGCTGATTTTACTGCATTCTTGGGTGAGTCAACCGATTGGCATGAGAATATGTATTTATTTTTTTCTTTGTCATCAGCACAAAAAAAGAAAAAAGTTTTTTTAGTGAAAATGTAGTACTGCTACCTTTTAGGCAGGCAGATAGTCTGTCTGGCAGCTGCTGTGTTTGTTTCTTGGGTATGCAAAACATAATAAGTAGAAATCTGTACAGTTGGAAATAAAACCCAGATTCCACCTTCATGATCAGCAGCCCCAATAATTTTGTTATGCTTGCTGCTGCTGTCTGCACAAACTTTGCAATCTCCACTTCAGGCAATTCACACCACCACTGCTGCTGCTGCTGCTGCTGCTGCTGCTGCCACTGCTGCTGCTGCTGCTACAGGTGATGTTGCCACCTGGTCTGGTGTTGTGACCGGCGGCTTGATGCTGCTGTCCCCGCTGCTGTTCGATCGTTGGGGCTGGAAAGGCGTGGCAAATGCAACACCAAACATCTTTTTGTGGGGCGGCAGCGCATTTTTCATCACCTGCATTGCCTACCAGCATCTGTTTGGAGCAGCAGTGGCAGCAGGAGGGGCAGCAGCAGCAGGGTCAGCCAGCTTGGTGCTGTTGCAGGTGGGGCTGGATTTTGGAGTGAAGGGTGGATTGCATACTCTTCTTAAATGCTCTATTCTGCATAGTATGCAATTTTTGGTTTTAATATCAAGTGATCTTAAACCTGCTGAGAATGGTATGTGGCATAGCTGTTATCTCTTAATGTAGTATGTTTTTTCGGATATGGAATTTATTTTATAATGTACTAATATTGTACTGATGTTGTTCTGAAATTCCTGGACCGATCTATTGGGCATCACCTGTGGGCATGTGCATGTCTGTCTAAGTACATACATTTCAATTCACACATACATACACACATACATAACATATATTGTTTAATTTCGGTAACAATTTATTTTATGTTACATGAAACTGGGTAAAAAAGTATATATCACACATATACAATATGATTTCTGCAGGTGTTGGTGATGTCCGGGGCCCTGCTGTATGTGTTTGGCAAGGGTGCCAAGTTCAGCCTGTTCAAGCCTGCTGAGGAGATGGTGTACATAACATTGGACGAGGATGGAAGAACTCGAGGAAAGGCAGCAATAGATGTGGTGGGAGCTCAGGTGGGTGCCTATGAAACAAAGTCAGAATCTGGAAACAAATTTCACAAAAATGGTAGAAACATTAGGAGCAATAAAGCAGATTGATAGAGAAATAATAATAATAATTAGTAATAAAAAATAGGAAAGATAAATATATCTTCCTTGGTGCAGCAGTGACTGTGTATGGTTCATACAGAATATTATCAAGCAAAAGATGAGGGATGGCAGTTGAATTGGTAGTCTTGGCTCAGCAGGGTTTTGTAGTAGTCTGCTGCTGCTGCTGCTGCTGCTCCTGTGCGGCTATCTCTGTATCTCAAAGGCAACATAGTAAAACATCATGACAGTTTGCTCCAACCAGCAGGCACTGCGAGTGATCAGTACATAGTGACCAATGATAGTCCACCCAACTGCTGCCACTGCTGCTGCTGCTGCCACTGCTGCTGCTGCTGTGTGTGCCCAGACTGGCAAGTCTGGTGGCAGTTTGCTGCAGCAGGCGCTGCTGCTGATCAGTGCTGGCAGCATTACCGGCATCATGCCAGTCATGTTTGGGGTGTTCTTCTTGATGCTGAGGGGCTGGAGATCAGCAGTCCATGATCTCTCACAGGTGTGATTGTTATTTTGTTAGAAACAATATGTTAAAAACAAACTGTCAAGAATTGATTTTTGGGTCTTTAACAAGTTGCACCTGTGCATTTTTCTGTCTATTTTCTGTCTATCTTCTTTCTATCTTCTTTCCTATTTTATTCTGTTTGCAGGTTCGCTCCTACAGCTATGACAGTCCCACCACCAGCATGGAAGAGGAAGACGAATCAGCAAGTCTAGATCCACAGCAGGTCCAGGTGCTGCAGCAGAAACTGCATAGCCTTGGTGCTGCTGCTGCTGCTGCTGGAGCAGAGGTGGATCATCTCAGCAGCAGCAGCAGTAGTAGTAGTATCAGTGTGAACAACAGCAGCAGCAGCAGTGGTGGCGGCAGCAGCAGCGGCGATGATATGATTGGGATGCAGTCCTATAGAGCTGCTGTTGCTAGGACCGCCAGCAGCAGCAGCAGCAGCAGCAGCAATGGCAGCAGCAGTCATGGCAGCAGTAATCCAGGGTCGAGTGAACCTGTTGCTGCTGGGCAGACTGAAGCCAGAAGAGTAACGGTTGGTACTGACGCTGAGGCCGCCTTTCTGTATTCCTCCCTAGATGCCAGCAGCAGTGGTAACAGCAGCAGCAGCAGCAGTGGCAGCAGCAGCAGCAGTAGTGGCAGCAGTGGCAAGGATGCTAGCAGCCAAGACTGACAAGGTTGTAAACACTTTGTGTGCTTCAGAGGCATCTTCCACACATGAACTTCATGTTGAACATGTTCAAAGCTTCTTCATTTTTTGGCCAAGCTACTTCTTTTGCCAGCTTGCAAGAAGCCCAAGCTTCTTCACCTTATCTTCCTCTTGCATCTTCTGACGCATCATGTCAGCAGTTGAGCCTCAGCAACAGCAACCGTTGCTGCTTGAGTATTCGTCAGCCTTTTGGCTGCAGGTTCCTAGTGCAACTATGACGCCATAACGGCTTCAACAGCTGCAATGATAGCAGCAGCCTGCTGGGGGATAGTATCCCCCATCACCAGCAGCAGCATGTACGCAAACATGCAGATGTTTCAATGCTCATTGAATATTAATATATATCTCGAGATATCTCTAGATGTCGCATTGAGTGTAGAGCATACAGCATGACCCTCCGACTGCTTGGCTAGGCTTGGTAGGGCCTAAACACCTGCAGACCTTCTCTTGGAAGCAACAGCACGTCACGGATCAACTGGTGAATAGTCAATAATAATAATAATAATAATAATAATAATAATAATAATAATAATAATAATAATAATAATAATAATAATAATAATACCATACCATACCATACCATACAACCTGGCCCCAGAGGGGCGCCCCGGAGGAGCCAACATAGTCGCTCATGGGGGGTATAATGCCACATCGTATTCCTCAACACAATCAAACCAATCCTCACTATGAAGTGACCAGAAATCATCCGAGATTTCAAGTGACGCCTCAACTTCTGGTATTGACACTCTAGCTGCCATTGGGCTGCAGCGCTTGAGCCAACAAGCATGCAAAAATGATGCAATCAGTCTGGGCTTCTGATGCATGAACAGGGACAAATCAGTTCCGATAGGCCGGGCAGTGGTACTACATTTGTCCCACCCTCCAAAAGCTGAAAACAATTCTGCAAACTTCTGCCGCAGTGAGTTGTAATAGGGGCATTCAAATACTACATGAAATTCATCCTCTACCGCCTCTTGAGAGCATCTACTACAAAAACGTTGGGCCCTTAATAATAATAATAATAATAATAATAATCATAATAATAATAATAATAATAATAATAATAATAATAATAATAATAATCATAATAATAATAATAATAATAATAATGATAATAATAATAATAATCATAATAATAATAATCATAATAATAATAATAATGATAATAATAATAATAATAATAATGATAATAATAATAATAATAATAATGATAATAATAATAATAATAATAATAATAATAATAATAATAATAATAATGATAATAATAATAATAATCGGTACTTTGCAGCCATGTATAGCATTTACTGCCATCGGCCTCGCGCCTCAAATCTACCCAGTGAATAATTGATGATGTTCGGCTGGGCGAGATTTGTTTTGTTGTGTTTCTGTTACCGGGGGCCTCCTAGTAGTCTCCAGAGGAAATTATTAGACCGTCTGACGGTGTTGCTAATAGGAACTAGTAGGCTGCTACACCCCCATGTTCGGCATCGTCTAGCCAATCGCTGCCGCAGAAATACGCTACCTGGTACTGCTGCTGATCAGCAACTGTGTGCCGCCACCACCACCGGCGTGCCACGGTGACAGTCACCTTGCCAGGGTCATACTATAATAATGATTGATACCATCTGCCATAGCATTTACTGCCATCGGCCTCGTGCCCGATGTTGCGCAGGCGGATTGTCAGGGTCATACTACGTTAGTATGTTGGTAACTGGTGTTGATGTGACTCATGTGCATTCAATTAATAAATACATGCCATCCAGATTATTGATATTGCTAAACATGGCCACAATAACAGGAACGATATATCGTTGCCAGCCTTGCTGAGTGAGAATTGGTCAAAATATCATCGGAAAGAGGCCACATAGCACAGACCACATCCAGCCCCGCCTCCATCTCATCATGCCAATGGAAGTTGGCAAGTCACTTGCCACAAGTTGTGATGCAGGTATGATCCAACATCACACAGATATGGCATATGTGCACCTGAATTTGTGAGGCCTGCATGATCATGATGACTGCAACCAAACAAGGAGCACCACCACAACAGCCTAGGCCATGGTAGAAAAGCATGGGTTACCACCACCACTCGAGTGAGCTCAAGAGTTTTTGCTGATCAGAGCTTTGCAACTTGGGAGTCCCAAGGTGATGATGATGACATGAGCGCACGATAAATGTTCTGTGCATGCGTTGTGCAACCCAGCATATTGATGACAATGACTGTATGTAGGCCCCGTGAGCGACTCTGTTGGCTCCCCCGGGGCGGGGCCAGGTGTTATGGTATGGTATCGTAGAGCATACATAAATTGCTTCCAGACCGCAAGCTGCCAACATTCTTCAACTGCTTGTTGTTATGTGTACTAACCCCCTGACTCTCATCAAACAGCCCGCATCAACACATGCACAAGCATCTGTACAACACCAAAATACACAACGCAACCTCGGACTCCTGAACAAACGTTCTTGATCTGTAGCCGCACAAAGGGTTAGGGCTTAGCACAAACTATCATGAACCTCTCCCCCGATTTGATCAAACCAATCAACAGTACTGTCATGCCCTACATGTCTACAACTCCACATCTATATTATGTACACTATCATTCCAGATGGGAACAGGCTTTTCCTGTCTATATTTTAGGGTTTACCAGTGAACCCAGGCTGAGGTCCTCCTGCTCGTAGTACTCCTGCTTCTGCCAGTACTTCCCAATAGGCACTTCTGGCAGGAGCCACTTGCCCAGCCACTCCAGGCCAATTTCCAAGGCCTGGAAATACAGCAGGACGATGTTTGTGAGCCACCAGCGGATGCTGTGAGGCCTTGGGGCGGAGTTTGGGTGAGAGAGGTCCGTCTTCTTAGAGAATTGGCGGACACCGGCGACTGTGTTGGGCATGGCCTTGTAGAAATTGGTCTGAAGGTGAAGCACAGCAAGTTGCAGAAGAGTGATATATGACATGTTATAACATTGTCATAACGTTGTTCAAACGTTGTTATAACATGACAGCAATGAAATGAAGGGTCAGATTGATCACGTGGATTGCTGTGGACCTCATGCCGCTATCCTTTGCCCAACGGCAAAATGAGCAGATGCTTTGTGGTAATTTTGTGGTATTTTATTTATTTTTTTATGTTTTTATACTTTATTTATTTATTTATTTATTTATTACTGCTACCTGCTTGTAACTCTGCCATTGAGGTTGAGCCTGCCTTGTTCAGTGTCTGAGTATAGGCAAACACTGAGGCATGTTTCACAACACTAGATAGTACAATCACCGGCACTACAACTGATAAATTTGATACCAATGCAATATTATATTGATGTCCAATAAACTGGGTTTTGCACCAAGCCTAATGGTCATCATTCTGGTATTCTACACATATCCTAGGGTATTAGGGCCACCTAGGACGCTGACACCGTTCAACCTATCTTTCTCCCCCTCCCCCCCTTCCCTCGGCCGGGATGCAGTAGGCAGGTGCCAGCAAACTTGCTCAGTGCAAAACATCGAGCTAAAATTCACCCCAACCCCTAAACAATTGTCAGCCTTGCACTGCGTAAACATCAAGCGAAGATTCACCCTACAAAACCCATGAACAGTCGTGTTCAAAAATAACCTCCGACCCAACATTGCTGAGATTTACCCTAGCCCCTAAATTTAACCCCGAACCCTTTCAGCTTTCTGCCTGGCACTGGCGCTCACCAGTGTGCCTGCTGCTGTCCTCCTGGCACTGTCCTTGATGAAAATTTTTCAACATGAGTGATGATTGACACTAATCCCTGAACCCAACACTTAAACCCCTAAACCCTTTCAGCTTTGTGCCTGGCACTGGCGCTCACCAGTGTGTCTGCTGCTGTCCTCCTGGCCCTGTCCTTGCCCCATGGCCAGGGACTCCACTCAAACAGGCCAAATTTGATGCCATAGCCGCCATTCCACTCAAAACTGAAGCAGCAACAGCAGCAGCAGCAGCAGCAGCAGCAGCAATACACTGTGGCGAGCATGATAATGATTATTTGAACTGCTGGTAAGTTGAATTAATGCTGCTTTCATTCCCAGCTATCAGATATCAGGGGCAGAGCTGATAGCAGAACTGCTTCAAGCTGCTTTCATCGTGACCTTCAGTCATTCAGTGGTGAACAGCAGTTGTGGATAAAATATATGCAGAGGGATTCTCGGTACAGAGATGGTTCTGCTGCCCTTAACTATATATGATATGAATGCGCCAATAGTGTGAATGTCCTGTTATTTACTATACTAACTATACTTACTTATCTAGCAGCGTCCAATAGTAGATGCCCCGCACATCAACTCCATCAGACATGGCACGAAGGATTTCTTTCACGTAGCTGTCCACCATGTACTGCCTGTGCCGTTGACTGGCAATGCTCACTCCAGTCTCTGTGACGTACAGCGGCACACCAAACTCAGCGCTGCGGTGAAGCACCTGTTGGTTACAGAC
This sequence comes from Coelastrella sp. MACC-549, assembly GCA_018290735.1. NCBI lineage: Eukaryota > Viridiplantae > Chlorophyta > Chlorophyceae > Sphaeropleales > Scenedesmaceae > Coelastrella > Coelastrella sp. MACC-549. The sequence goes on from JABEVS010000442.1 coordinate 21,478, forward strand.
AGCAGTTTGAACTGAAAGGAGGCAGCTTGGAAGCGAGAATATTTGTTCATTATAGTATATGAAAGTTGTAGCCAAACTCAGCGCTGCGGTGGAGCACCTGTTGGTTACAGACAGCAGTTAGAACTGAAAGGAGGCAGCTCGGAAGCGAGAATATTTGTTCATTATAGTATATGAAAGTTGTAGCCAAACTCAGCGCTGCGGTGGAGCACCTGTTGGTTACAGACAGCAGTTAGAACTGAAAGGAGGCAGCTCGGAAGCGAGGATATTTGTTCATTATAGTATATCAAAGTTGTAACCAAATTCGGCGCTGCGGTGGAGCACCTGTTGGTTACAGACAGCAGTTAGAACTGAAAGGAGGCAGCTCGGAAGCGAGGATATTTGTTCATTATAGTATATCAAAGTTGTAACCAAATTCGGCGCTGCGGTGGAGCACCTGTTGTGTGATTACAGACAGCAACTTGCAGCAGAGGCAGCGGTGCAGTAGAAATAGTATTTGAAAATGTATTTTTAAATTAGTATTCAAATTAGTATTTGTGAAATTGTATTTTATATGGGAAAAAGTGGTTGTTGTACTCCAAGAGGAGGAATGTTACAAGCGGATTCTGTGCTTCATATCATTCGATGTTGTGGCAGTGGTGTGTCAAATGTATTATAAATATCTAGTTATATTGCTTGAATCGCACATTATTTAGTTATTTTGCCTCAATATAAGTATATCATATCATGTCTGATGTTTGTGCCTACAGAGATGTGTGACTGCTGCTGAAGCTCTCGCTGCCACAACTGCAGCTGCTGCTGCCGCCACCGCTACTGCTGCTGCTGCTGCTGCTGCTGCTGCTGCCAGTGCTTACCTTGTACATGCCTTCTGGGTCTATCGGGTAGCCGAGATCGCTGATGACTTGCCAGGGCTTGCGGCCAGGAGTGACAAAGGGAGACAGCACAGGCCTGAAACAGCAGCAGCAGCAGCAGCAGCAGCAGCAGCAGCAATGGCAATACTGCACAGAACATCGCCTTTTAACCAACACCTTGAACAGAAGGCTGTTGTTGAGCAAAGTGCAAGCACTTTAGATCACAGAGTAGCAGGAGATCAATTCCTTTTCTTTCAGCTCAGTAGCAGAGTGTTTCGGTTTATCAATGTCATCTATAACTATGGCAATTCTCTACAGTCACTGCCGAGCAAGCCAGGAGTAAAAGTACAGAATGCAATCAGCAACCAACAGCATCAGCAACAAACAATCAGCAACGACAGCAGCAGCAAGCAATCAGCAGCAGCAGCAAGCGATGAGCAGCAGCAGCAGCAGCAAGCAAGCAAACATCAGCAGCAGCAGTGCATCCTCACCTGCTGTAGAAGTTAACCCCAAACCAATCCAGCGGCGGTTTGTCATCTGTGACCTGAAAGACACAGTTGTCCTGCAACAGGCCGGGAATACACCAGCTGAACTCGCCCTTGGTGAAGTAGCCGTGGATGAGGTCATAGCCCCACCAGAAGGTCAGCCAGCGGGCAGCAAACCTGTGGCAGCAGCAGCGGCAGCAGCAGCAGCAGCAGCAGCAGCAGCAGCAGCGGCGGCAGCAGCGGCAGCAGCGGCGGCAGCAGCAGCAGCGGCGG
>JABEVS010000442.1:23412-53574 GCA_018290735.1 Coelastrella sp. MACC-549
GTACCCCCTGTTTTGTATTACCCTGCTCTTTTACACAACTTGAATGTTATAAAAGGAAGGGGGGGGGCGGCGGGAGCGGGGGCAGCATCCGGCGCACCCGCCGGGGGGGGAAAAAAAAAAAAAAAAAAAAAACCCCCCCCCCCCCCCCCCAACACACACACACACACATCACCACCCCAAAAAGGGAATTATGCAGCAGCAGAAAGTCGCAGGCGACTCAACCTACTTGCAGCAGATAGACCTTAGAAGCTAGAGAATAATTTAGCTTCATTAAAAACATTGAACACTGAATATGAAATTGATTTCCCCCGAATAATTTCACTCGAAACAGTTTTCTATCAACATGTTCAGATCAAAGAACCACTGTCCTTGAGCAGCTGCCATGTCCAAGGTTGCCAGAACAAATCCAAACGCCAGAAAATCGCACCTTGAGTGTGCTGTGAGTGGTCCCAGATCTGGCCAGCTAGTGAAGGGAATTATCATGTGGGTGAGCCCAATCTTGAACCGGTCACCACCCGGCAAAGCCTTGATTGCTCGGTACGCTGCTGTGTGTGCTCGCAGCATGTTGAGCAGCACAACACCGGCCATTTTGAGGTTGAACAGTTTGCCGGGGGGATAGGCGCCAAAGATGAAGCCCATGGTGGAAGAGGACTGCAGCAGCAGCAGCAGCAGCAGCAGCAGCGGCGGCGGCGGCGGCGCCAGCAGCAGCAGGAGCAGCGGCGATAGGAGGAGCGTGAAAGGTAGCTGGGAGAGTGTTTTATGTTCTGTTGGAGCATCAAGCTAATAGAGGAGTACGATTCATCATCAGCAACAGGGGATTCTTTTTGTTTGTGCCTCTGGGACTGCTGTGGCTGATGGGGGCCCAGATACCCACTTTATACGCTTAGTTCATCTCCCAATATTCATATAATAAAAATTGTCCGGAAGCCGCTTATAAATAGTATCCAGCAGGCAAGCAATTGTACCTGGGCTACTGAAATCAGCCACAGCAGTAAAAGATTTTAATGTACATGCCAAGCCCTTTGCCATCAGCCTTTCACTGCTCATTGTGGCTCTGGCCACAGCCGCAGCAAATGATTTGTCATCATGATGAGTTGATAACCATGGGACTATTGGTGCTTTCACTCTCAAGGTTTTGCTGGTTGTTTTTTGATTGTCATTCCGATGATGGTGGTGGTGATGCTGCTGTTGCCCTGTCCAACAGGAGAAAGGTTTCCGACATACCTACCGTTGGTTCATTGAAGGTTGCCCATAACTGCACTTGGTCACCAAATAGCTCCACAGCCTACAACAGCAGCAGTATGAGCAGCAGCATCAACGAAGTACCGTGTGGGCGAGTTACAGAAGCAGTAAATGCAGAAAACAGTGAGGCACATCAAAGTCAAAAGGGGAACTGCGGGAATTGAACCCGCGACCTCTCGCACCCTAAGCGAGAATCATACCACTAGACCAAGTTCCCGGTCTAACAACCCCGAATCTCTTCGAGGCGAACGGCGTGCATGCCCGATGGCAGGCGGCAGGCAATGTGAACCCCAAACATTGAATCTTCACATCCTCCAGGGAGCGTGGCCCCCTGTACCAAAGCTTATTTGGGACCGCTGGAACTTTGCAGCTACCTCAAGAAAAGAAAAAGGAGAGAAAGACGAGATCGCTGATCTGATGGTAAGAGGTTACAGCCACCGACCTTGACTGCATACTTGACAAGTAGAAAGAAGACATCAGCACAGAAAGAAGACAATAGTGGAAACAAAAAGAAAAACAGAGATAGAAAGGCTCAGCTCGAGGTATGAGATTGCAGCAACCCACCTTGACTGCGTAGTTGACAAACAGCTGGATGTTTTCTGGCCGTGTGAATCCCCCGAGGTCATCAAACCAGGCCGGGTGTGTGAAATGGTGCAGCGTCACGTTGGGCACCATGTTGTGACGCTTCAAAGAGTAAAAAATGTCTCGATACCTGGCAGCAGCAGCAGCAGCAGCAGCAGCAGCGGCAGCAGCAGCAGCAGCGGCAGCAGTTGCAGGTTCTGAGGTTAGCTAACAGTCAGTGGGCTGCAGTGAATGAATTCTGGTTTACAGAAGTCGTCAAGCCTGCAGAGGTTTAAGGGATAAATGAATACAATTTTTTGAAGAAATTTGCAAAAGCTCATATAAATAGTTGTGTGCTACAGTCATATTGAAAATGAAGTGACATTAATTGACTGTTGGCTGCTGCTGATGAGTTCCGGCAGCTGTGACACTTCAGAAGTGGCAGAATCTGCCAATTGCTGCAATGTAGCTGCCAGTAAATAGGAAGATCGGTCAGCGCTACTATCACCATTTCACATCTGTCCTGCTGCTGCTGCTGCAGCTGCTGCTGCTCACCTCTGCACTGCTGCTTGGTCAATGTAACCCTGTCTTGGCTCTATTCTGCTCCACTCCAGGCTTGTCCTGAACCCATTGCAGCCAAGACCCTCAGCAAGTGTGGAATCCTCCTCATACCTGTGACAACCGAGCAGCAGCAGCAGCAGCAGCAGCAGCAGCAGCAGCAGCAGTGTATAGTAAAGTGAGGAGCAGCAGCAGATGAGTGAGAACACACACAGCAAAATATTGATCATTTGCAGTGCCTGCTGGAGTGAACTACTAGCAAAATTTCTGTTGGTCTGGTACAGAGATAGCTTCAGAAGGGCACGCATTATTGTGAGAAGCAGCAGCAGCAGCAGCAGCAGCTGAGTGGACTGGAGCTTTGCGTGAAAAATAGTATGAATTAGATTCTGGCAATGTCCTTGAAAGAGCCATGTGCTGGGGACGTGCACATGATACTATTGAACTCGAGTACATTTGTGGCAAACAACATGCTTTATCTTACTGTATTTTTTCCTGATGGAATGAAAGTACTGTTGCCAGCAGCTTAGCTATACTGCTTTCTGTGGCATTGCTGCTGCATTGGAGTGTCCTATGTCTCATATATCTTGTATACAATGCAGAGATTTTGATTTTGGATATTCATAGAGGGATGATCACATCATACTACAGAAGCTGCACGACATGTTGCAACACATTGTGTTGCTGCTGTGCATATTCTGTTATTGCCAGTAACTTGATCTTGCGCAACGAGCGAACATGAACTCATAGACTCTCCCCCTCTTCTGAAGAATGTGATCGGCGATCAAGATCGCTTTGAAAGCTGCTGCACATGTGCTGCTGTTGACTGCTAGACATTCCCCTATCTGGGCCGTGCTGCAGCTGCAGAAGGAGAAATACTTCAGCAAGAGACTCAAGCGGCAGTGCAGTGTGATAACAGAGCAGTACTAAGGTGTACGTTGATCAAGCTATACACTATACACACATTACACCCTGCAACATAGAAAGGTGAAGGAATCATTCCATGATGGTGGAGGACTTCAACCAGCACCACCAAATCAGCCGCGCGGCGTACCTGTCCCAGCTGTTGGGGCAACTTTCCAGCACAGTTAGTCCACCTGTGAGTCTCGCCATCGCAAAACGTGGAAAGTTGAGGGGATGCCAGCTGCGTAATATGTTTGTCCAGTTGCTGGTCTCATCTCCGCTGCTTTGCCACATGTGCGTGCCCACGCCCTTAACAAACATTTCTTCACCAGTTGCTGCATCTTTTAGGATGGATACTTGAGCGCCAGCGGGGGAGATGCGTCTGTTGCTTTCAATGGATTGCTGGTGCGAAGAGCTGCCGTTCACTGAGAGCTGCGTCGGCCCATTTTCATGCGCACTGGCACTCATGCTTTGGTTTTGAGCATAAATAACTAGATTATGCCCGATGCGTAACACAATACACGGTGTCACTCTTGCAGGGACGCGAAGTAGCTTGTTGAACAAGCCTTGTTCGTCACTTGATATTGCACGCAGGTGCTCGTTTCTAGAATCGCCACTTGCACAACTACATGTATAACATGCTGCTCCAGCGCAACAGGTCCCAGCGCACGTGGCGTGCCGGGCGTTAATCAGGTCAGCATGAGTCATGTCAGTTGCACCAAGTCCAAGGCTGTTGACCGTAGCTTGCATGGGACAGCACGCACCCAGGACCTCGTGCACGCTATGAGCCCACCATAATTACCATCTGCGTTATCATCAATAAGTACGCTCTATGACAACTCTACCAGGACTGCCTCTGCAAACATGCTCCATGCATGCCCCAGCCGTGTGGCGGTGTCACTACCGAGTATCTGCCCGTCAACACGTTTCAAGGGGTTTCCAGTGGTTTACCCTTGTCGTGGAAGAGGATGGTAATAGTTGATTAGACAATCCGCCTGCGAAATATCGGGCGCGAGGCCGATGGCAGTAAATGCTATGGCTGATGGTATCAATTATTATCATTATGCTCCATGCATGCAGTACTGCAGTACTGCGCAGTACGTGCACTCTAACATAGAGCTAGTAGCTAGCTAGGCCGCCTAAAGTATAGCCTACTAGTAGTCATTCAGCCGCTGTAGTATGGTAGTATCAGTGAATGACAAGCAGGAACCGTACATGTTTACTACAAGCTGTAACCATCCCGACAAGCAGGGCTTTTACTACAAGACACGTCTTAGAGCCTTCACCGAAGGCTTCTGCCGCTGCCAGCAGACGCTGCATGCGGCATGCCAGGCTACAGTATGGCACAGAAGATGCCTTTCTGTGACACAACTCCCTGGCCAGGCTGTCTTGTGACCGGTCAACCTTTTTTTTTCAACCGGTCAACTTGTACGGTACCTGCTGAGATCGATCTCATCTATGACATCATAAAAACGCCTGCCCAGCGCACACACATGTTGTGACCATTGAAAAATATCACACATGCAACACAAGTACCACAGTGCTTTCAGGATGTCACCACAAACCCTCCACACACTACTGCTTCAATCCTCACTGGGGCACCCCAACACATGCTTCGAAGTAGAAATCTGCTTCAGGCTGTCCACAAATCCCCGGGGGTTGTATATACTATACCGTAGTACGGTATATATATGAGTTTAGGACAATACACAGGATCACTAATTATAATATGATCACTGTAGAGTAATATGTATGACTACTACTGGGACATTACTGCTTCAGGCTGTCCACAAACCCCTGTATCAAGTCCAACAGCTGCAGTGGCGCCTCGACATGCACTGCATGACCAACACCTGACAACTCAGCCCACTGATGGTGCACCACACCCTGCTGCTGCTGCTGCTGTACCTGCGATCCCAACTCAGCCACACTTACAGGCTCCTCTCCGTTGAGCACAACGCTGCTCCTGCTGCTGCTGCTGCCAACAGCAGGCGCTGCTGCGCTGCTGCCCTGCCGCAACCGTGCTGCCATCCTCCTCTTGATGCCAGCAAATTTAGAATCAAGCTCCCCAGCTACAAGCAACATCGGCAACTGGCAACCCCTCAAATCACCCCACAAGGGCTCCATTCTGCCCGTACTGCCATGTTTTAAGGATAAGGCTAAACCCTGCTCATTTCCCCGCTGTGCTAAACCCCGTCTTTCCAGCAGCCTGCTAAACCCTGGATGGACTTTCAGTGATCTCCACAGGGGTTGATCATACCACCAGGCTAAGAACCGTTCAGATCCGAGCTGACTCAGCAGATCTGCCAGCTCAGCGTCTTTTGAGATCCTTGCAGATCTCAGATCTGGATCTGGAATGCCAGGGGTGCCTGAGATCACTACTGCTCCCGCCCAGGAAACATTGGACTGCTGATCATCTGAGCTTTGGTTCCCCGCTGATCTGAGACCAGAAGATCCAGAATTCAATAGCAGGTACGTCTGCCGCTGCTGCTGCTGCTGCTGCTGCTGAGTGGGTTTTAGGCCCAGATGGAGTGCCACCCGAGCCCCCATGCTGTATCCCACCAGCAGGCATCGAGCTTGATCAAACGCTGCTGCTGCTGCTGCTTCCACAATTGCTGCTGCTGCTGGAACGCTGTAACACTCCTCAAGTTCTGCCCCTGTAAGCCCACCCACACTGCTGCTGCTGCTGCTGGGTCCTGTACCGCCATGGCCTGGAAGATTAACAGCCAAACATGGATGTCCTGCTGCTGCCAATGCTGACATCAGCGGCCGCCAGTCTCCTGCATCACCCATGAATCCATGCAGCAGCACAACAGGCAGCGGCAAAGTGCTGCTGCTGCCGCTGCTGCTGCTGCCGCTGCTGCTGCTGCCTGCTGGATGTGCAAGGATACCAGTGACAAGCATTTTCACACCTGCCGGTGTGAGAACTTCATAGTGAACATGTTCCATGTGAACATTCTGATTCTTTGCTGCCAGCGCATGCGCTGCTGCTGCTGCTGCTGCTGCTGCTGCTGGATCCATGGTAGTATTAGAAGTAGTAGCAGCAGCATTGCTGGTGCCGTTGTTACTTTGTAAAGATTCTGCCTCAGCAGCAGCAGCAGCAGCAGCAGCAGCAGTTTCCTCAAGCAGTGACCAAGCAACTGCAGCAGGTATGAGTGGACCCTGCCGGCCCAAGCTGCTGCTGCTCGCCACAGCATCAGAAGCAAACCAAGAAAGAGTACCCAGCCCATGCCACTGCTGCTGCTGCTGTTGCTGTTTATCACCAAAATCTGCTGCTGCTGCTGCTGCTGCTGTAGTTTCAGGCCCAGTGGACATAGGCAGCACAGCTCCTCCCAGGCCAGCCCATAACCCATTTGATAGTGTGCTGCTGCTGCTGCCTCGCTTCGGCTGCTGCTGCTGCTGCTGGACAACAATGCCACTGCTGCTGCTGGCGTCCACTGCTGCTGCCAGTTGCACCAGAGCAGCGATCCCTACACTGCTCTCAAAGCTGCTGCTGATAACTGCTCTCAAACCCTGCTGTTGTGCCCACTGGACTAGACCCCAGGCAGCTTCAAGTCCTCCAACTACTGAGGGTTTGATGACAACTGCTGCTAAACCGCTGTTTAGGTTCAGGTCTAGGGGTGTTGCATTGGGGTTTAGCAGAGGGCCTATGAGACCCTCATCAATGCTTTCATCCACTGCTACTGGTATGCCTGCATGTGCATTGGTGAAGTAGCATAGGGTTTATCTTGATATAATCAAGCATGGCAATAAAGCACAGATGACATGTAAAGAAAACCAGAGAAAAGATGCTGCGATGACAGCCTTGTACACCTTGTAGTGTATAACATTCTTTTCTCATTTTAGATGTATACATCTTGAACAAGTAACGGTTGCACATTGGTGATTAATAGATATATGTGCACTAATAATAAATAAATAGTATGTGCACTGATAATAAATGTGTATTTATCATGTAGAGGTTGTTTTGCTGAGAAATCAAAGCACAGCATTACTTGAACTGAACATCTGCATATTCAGTATCATAATCACAGCACTGTAAACATAGCATGTTGGTGAGTTGTTGGTGTGCAGAGACAAATGTGTGAAGCGCTAAATTAACCAACCTGTTTCAGCATAAAATGTGCCCATGTCAGCTGGGTCACCAGTCGGCTCTTCAATATAAGCCAAGACGCTGCTGCTGCTGCCATTGGGAGCTGCTGCTGCTGCTGCTGCTGCTGCTGCTGCGACAGCCTTTCCAAACTGCAGTGCCTGTTCCAGAGTCCACGCCCTGTTGGCATCAGCTGTCATTGTCACTCCCAGAGGCTGCAGATAGTTATGTAACATACAAATAACAGCTGCATCATCTTCAGGGTTTCGTCGGCGACCAACCTTGACCTTGATGGTCCTAAACCCTTGCTGCACCAACTGCTGTGCGGCTGTTAGAACCTCATTACTGCTGCCAGTGCCTGGTAACAAACCGTTTACACTCACGCTGCAGCTGCCACTGCCAACGCTGCTGCTGCTGCTGCTGCTGCTGCTGCTGCTGCTGCTGTCACTGGGCAGCAATAAATCCCTCAAGCTGCAGCCTCTACCCGCTGCCAAAGCCTGCAACAATGCACTTTCCAGTGCAAACCTAACACTAGGGTGTAACACCTTGGGGTTTAACCCTACAGTTTGTTTCAACCAGTTGCTGAACCCTAAGCTACTCAGCAAAGTCAGGGTATAAGGCACCGGGACATCTTTCAACAGCTGACTCAGCATTTGTGACTGAGCTAAAGCCTGTTCAAAAGTTTCTGTATGAAGGCCCGGCAGTGGTGCTGCTTCACCTACCCCTCCAACAATGCTGCTGCTGCTACTGCCGTTACTGCTGCTCCAACCTGCTGCTGCTACTGCCAATGTAACAGTTAGTAACAGTCCCTGTCTGGTCGGTGACACATCCTGCTGCTCCTGCTGGTCAGTACTGGTCAAGGGTTTTGTCAAAGGAAGGTTATAACTAGCTACCTGTACCTTTCTAATCACCAGTGCGGGCTGCAGCAGCAGCGGCGGCAGCAGTGGCAGCAGCGACCCCATCCCCTGCTGCTGCAGCTGCTGCTGCTTGCTGCTGCCAGTGGCCATGGTCAGCAAGTCATATGCTTTATGCACGGCTGACTGTACATCTGCCTGCAGCTGCTTATGCAATGCAGGGTTTTGCTGTCGATCTGTTATGACCTCTACCACGCTGTGCCGGTTGATGCCCCAGGCATTAGTAAGGGCAGTTGAAAGGTCATTGGCTGTTGTCACTCTTTGATGAGGTATGCCATGTGCCCGGCATAGGCCTGCAATCAAGTCACAAAATTTTGATTCAATTCATACATTGCATACTGATAGTCCAGTGCTTTTGGGTGGCCTATAAAGATCGTTACATAAAGTGGTGTTGCCCATTTTCCAAACACTTCCTTTGCACTTAGAACTCACTCTATTTGCTGATTTTGAAGGCTTGCTAGTGATAATCATATACATAGAAGCACAGTCTACACATCACAGCCTGTGTGTTTGTTATAGGCGATCAAGCAAGGTATAGTCTTTGAGGAGTATGGCTGTTTAGGTATACAAAAAGCTGGAACCACAGTAATGCAGGAATGTGCATGTAGTATGCAGGTATACACATATACAGTTATAAATGGACAACTTAAATAGACTTGGATGAAAATGCCTTTTATATAAGATATGGTAAATGTATAGTATAATAATATAATTTGATATGAAATAATACAATATAATATAATATGAACCCTATCGTCTTGCTGTGGAGCAAGATGCTTTGAATACAGTGGGCTGAGCCCCTGTATGCAGTTAACCTGTATTTGCTGGGTGGCCAATGTATGCCCCCAACAGGTGTAACCGGATCCTAGAGTACAAAATGAATATAATATAATATAAGATAATATAATATAATATGATATATGATATAATATCATATAGTATAGTATTAACTCACCTTCCAGGTCCACATTCTGTGGGGTTCCCCAAAGTCTCTCAAAAGCTTCTCTCCCAACTGATCCAGCAACCGGCAAAAAACTGAAAATTCCTCCACCCTTGTTATTAACAAGAATAACAGTCAGTGGAGGAGACATCTCGCCACCCCGCAACAGTGACAAACCATTCACATCATGCAAAAATGACAGATCGCCAATGACCAATGTAACAGGTCGCTTAAGCCCTGATGCAAATCCTGCTGCAGTACTCAAAACCCCATCAATACCGCTGGCACCCCGATTTGCAGCCACTGGAACTCCCACCAAGGTTTCTGGAGATAAACCGCTCCAAACCCCAGACCCTGCTGCTGCTGCTGCGTTCTGCCCTCTGCTGCTGCTGCTACTGCCGGTGCTTAACCCTACAGCACTGCTGCTGCTGAGTAAACCGCCAGGTGGCAATGAGCCAATGCCAGTAGGGTTTAGTGATGACATTAGGTCATCCTCATCATTAGGATCCTGCACACCAACATCCTGTGCAGCACCAGACCAGGGTAGTGACGCCACACTGCTGCCAGCAGCAGCAGCAGCAGCAGCAGCAGCAGCAGCGGAAAGGATAACATTGCTTGGGCTCTCACTGCTGCTGCCAGCAGCAGCAGCGTCGGCAGCAGCAGCAGTGTTGTTGGGAATGATGGCGGTAACTGTCACATCAGCAGCAGCTAGAGGTGTGCTACACCCTCGAGGACCAGCATACATATCCATGTCCCGAATCGGCATACTATTTCCCAAAAATATCCCAGATCCAGCCGGAATCTGAGCAGACAACTGCCGAGCAACTGCCATCTCACTCAGTTGAATAATGCTCGCCAGGCTGGCATCGATCTGTGAGGCGGCAACTGAGTCCAGCTGGACCAGCAGCTCGGCATATGCACTACTGCTGCTGCACTGCTGCTGCTGCTGCCAAGCAGCGCTGCTGCTGCTGCTGCTGCTGCTGACGATGTCGAGCAGCTCCTGAGCAGTCATTGCCAGGTGGCAGTTGACTAGGTGGTTGGCATCATGCCGCTCTGGTCCCGGATGTACAAAGCACCAGGGGGTGCCACGAACAGCAGCCCATTCCTACAGGCCAGAAAGAAAGTTGAGTAAATTTGGAAACATTCATCTTTGTATTGAAAGTTGAAAAATTCAGAATTCTTTATTTTTCTTCAAAATTCTATTTCTTTTTGAAATTAAAAGATCTTAAAAACTTAAATTCTATTTCTTTTTCTCTAAGAATAAAAGAAAGTCAATAAAATTGACTTGTTTGACGGAGATCAAGCAGGTGACAGTTGTATTGCTTGTGTTTTATATACCATGATATCACGGACTGCTCAATTGATCGAACATATTATGTTATTGCAGGAACAGAGCGCAGCAAACACCAGTTGCAGCTACAAAATCACAGCACTACTGAATACTATATTATAATAATAATAATTGATACCATCAGCCATAGCATTTACTGCCATCGGCCTCGCTTGAATACTATATTATGTAACCAAAAACACCAATTATAGTAGTACTGATGCAGGATAATGTTGTTTGTGACACTGTATATTTTAGACAAAAGAACACCATCACATCATGTTGAAAACAAGGCTCTTAGTTGCTGAAGTTCAATTGGAACGGTACTCAGTTCCTGCAGTAAGGCAGCAGCCATCTGCTGTCTGGTTGCCTTCATCTGTATAGATTCTCATCTGTAGAGATGAGAATTGGTACTCAATTTCTGAAGGAAGGCAGCAGCCAGCTGCTTCCTTGTTGCCGACGTCTACATCATGACGACGGCGACAAGGAAGCAGCTGGCTACTGCCCTCCTGCACAAATTGAGTGCTTACTTTATATCTGTATACTGTGTTTTTTATATATATATGTACATATGTACAACACTATCTTGCAGGCAACGGATATTGAAGACAGCACGCGATGCTATGTTCAATTCACCAGCAGAGCGCTCGCATTTCATACTGTCACTAACACCTGTGTTGAAATAGAAAAAAAACAAACAGCTGTGTAGCAGGCAACTCAGTAGCATACATTTAAGCAGCAGGCTGCTGGTCAAACAGCAGCATGGTGTTCACCAGCCACAGCTACAAGAAAAAGCGAGAAAACCAATAAAAACATGTACAAAAAAACACCAAGTATGACTTGTGTTTGTGACTGTATCAAAATTGATAATTTATAACACCCAACTCCAACTTCAGTCACACATGTGCTCACCATGAATTGGTTGACCCGCTTGGATGTCACCCGAGGTCCCAGCTGAATAATCACATCAGGCTGTAGTGACCCCCACCAACAATCAACATCATCTGCCAGCAGCAAATGATCAAGATGGTGGATCACCCTGTTGCTGCTGCTGCTGCTGCTGCCAACCCGAAGGCCCGATAAGACATCCGCTGCTGCCGGAAAACTCAGTGCTGCTGCCAACTGAATTGCTGCTGCTGCTGCCCCGGAGTTGGCCTGTTCACCTACCACAACCAAACCGCGTTTGGCAAGCTGCAGGAGCTGCAAGAGGTGGCTTAACTCCGGACTGGCGGCAGCAGCAGCAGCAGCAGCAGAGTGTTGCCTTCTGGGGAAGTGCTCCTGCAGTGCCAGATGTCCATTGCTGCTGCTGCTGACAATTACACTGCTGCTGCTGCTGCTGCTGCTGCTGCTGCTAAGCGCTTGGAGCTGCTGCTGCTGCTGCAAGAACCCTGCAAACTGCGGCTGCTGCCATGGAGAGCTGACACTCACTGGCTGCCCAGCTACTGCAGTGGTGTAGGGTTCAGCAGACTGCATCCATTGCTGTAAACCCTGCAAGAACGTATCTGGGTCCCAGCTCGTGCTCCTGGGCGCTAGTGGTTCCCTGAACTGGAAATTTAAGTGCACCGGTCCCGGGCGAGGTCGTCCGATGCAGTACCGCACCGCGGTATCAGCAGTGCTGACGATGACGCGCCCCGGAACCTGATCGGTTGGAGGCGTCACATCGCTACTCCAGCGAGTGTAGCTGCCGAATATCTTCACCTGGTCAATCGTTTGGTTGGCACCGGTGTCGCGCAGCTCAAAGGGTCGGTCGGCTGTGAGCAGCAGCAACGGTACGTTGCTCTGACTCGATTCAACCACTGCGGGTAGCAGGTTCGCGACCGCAGTGCCGCTGCTGCAGATCACCGCAGCGGGCATTCCGCTGGGGTTTCCGCGGCTGAACCCGAGCGCCCAGAAGCCCAGGCTCCGTTCGTCGATGGCGACGGTGAGCTGTGACCGGGGATGGCTGGCTGCTGCTAGGGCAAGTGGGGAGGACCTAGACCCTGCGCAACAAAACCAGCAGCAGCAGCAGCAGCAGCAGCAGCAGCAGCAGCAGCAGCAGCAGCAGAGCAGTTGTTATTGGCAACAATTATTGTCTGCAGACAGCTGGCACATCTTATGGCTGCTGATGTTGTTGATCACCAGCATGTTGTGATCATGATCAAACCATTCTGTAGGGCGTTCAACGATTACTGCTGATGTTGTTGATCACCAGCAACAGCATTTGTGCTTGTAGGCAATCTTGATCTGAATGGACCTGAGAAAGAAGATGAAAAATAACAGGCATAAACCCCACAGGCAGCTCACCAGGTGCCACAGCGAATGTTGACACTCCTAATCGGCACAACTCCTCGATCAGCAGCATGCCCCACGCCATCACTTGATTAGGCAAGCTCTGCACTGCTGGGGCCAGCAGGGGGGACAACAGGCCTTCAAACTGGCGCACTTTGAGGCACAGCTCCTGCCACTCTGCTGAAACCTCGGAGCCAGGGACTACACCAACGCCGGCGTAGGCTAACAAGCAGCCCTGGCAGCAGCAGCAGCAGCGGGGGCAGCAGCAGCACACGATTTTGTTGATTCAGTAACGAACACACCTGAATGGGCCGCCCTTGGATCTGATGAGCTGCAAAGATTCAAGAATTCATATTTTTGTTTTGAGAAGGCTTGGCAGGGTCAGCAAGAGTAAAACGACAACAGAAGAGATGACACATGACAATTATATACAAACACGCCAAGTAAGAAAACTATCAAGGAGTGTGCCTCAGGATTTCCCAATTGTTTGTGTCACTGCTGGGCTAGAACCCAGCTACAAATCTACTATCTAGAAAAGCATCATCGGCATTACTCATCGGCATTTAACAAACTCATAATCCAGCAGAACTCCAAGTGATCGAGTCAATCATGCATATCGCAGCACCAGCAATAATGTGGAATGCTATAATCTCTATAAATGAATCAAATGCGACATATTGCATACCATATGTGACCCTTAGCTTTGAAACTTAATACTCCAACCAGTTTTGCAGCGTTACCAAAAAGCAATGGCCAAAACCCTGACCAGCTCTGAGTACAGGTAGCTCTCATCGAAGCTACTTTCTGCCTTGAAGAGGGTAATCAGAAGCTCTCAAACTGTTCTTTGAAGCCAAACTTTATTGGTTAAGTTCTGCTAATCACACAACTACCACACAAATGCATGCTAAACAAAGCAGAAACAAATTTGTGTTGCCGCTCACCTGAGTATCTGGTGCTTCCTTGTTCCCTGCCGCCGCCGCCGCTGCTGCTGCTGCTGCTGCTGCCGCTGGTGCTGCTGCTGCTGCTGCTGCTGCTGCTGCTGCTGGTGGTGGTTCTACTGGCAGCATTGCTGATCTGATTGCCACAACGAACTCTGCCCCCTGGCCAGACACCCAACCAAAAGGACCAGCATAAAAGCCACGATCAAAGGGCTCATTGCCCTCCAGGTAACTGAAGGCGGCAGCAAACAGCAGGGGAAGACATAAACTGCAACACAGTTGATGATTGAGCCATAACCCTTGCAGTCCCAGGGTTGAGATTTTTTTGGGGGGGATGATTCTGACATCCCAGTTTTGAGGTTCTGTACATAAATATATTTATTACCCTGAACTCCGACTCTTTTAAATTTATAAAGATATAAAGTAGACATAAAAATACAAAGAAGAAGAATAGATAAACATTTCATAATCATTTGATAATAATGTTGTGGATTGAATTTCCTGAAATATCTCGTACCTGAGTGCCTGCTCCCTGGGGCGTCCACACACAGAAGATAAATGGTTGAGCCATGATCTTTGCAGTCCTAGGAACCAATGATCTGGGATTGATTATTTCTAGTGACATCTTTTCGTTGCTGTTCTGGACAGAACTTGAATACATTCCATCCTCCCTAAAATGCCAGTGTTCAAAATAGATAAAGATAAGATTATGAATAAATATGTGAATACATAGATTAAATCAATGTATCATACCTGAGTGCCTGTTCCCTCGGTCGCCCACACACAGCAGGTGTCGGATGCAGCGCCGCCAGCACAGCAGCATCTCCAACACCCCGCTTCAAAACACCTGCTAGGCGGCCATACAGATGCTGCACTGCCGACTGCTTCAAAACGCTCTTCTGTACTTCTGTCCGCAGCTGAATGCACAACGGCGTCAATTGTTGCTTGATCCAGTCCCGGACAACAGTGAATTCAGCATTATCCTTAGGGCTTTGGAGGAGATCTAAACCCTGCGGGCAGATGGACCACCACCAGGCCAGAAGAGAGGATATTGATATATAAGTTTTTTCCGGGTATATTATATTATATGTTATTATTATTTTATTTACATACATTATTATTTTATTTACATATAAATAATTTTATGTAAATGTATGCCAATACACATGCTTGTGATCGCGACTGTCTTCAAACCTGTTGATAAAATTATAGTATTTATCAGGCGCTGAGAAAGTGGGTTTGGCCCAGTTCCCGCCAAGTTGCTGTGCCGCCTTGGCATGCTCAGCAGGCTGCAGAGGTGGGGCTGGTGCTGCAGGACTGTAAGGTTCCAGTACCGTGTCGCCAGCCCCACTTCGGCAGTCTGCTGCAATGCAATGTACAACGTGCCCTCAACTCTTATTAGGCTAATAGCTCGGCAAATTCATCCCTTAGCTCACCAAAATTCCCCTATCAACCGCCTAACCAGCCTTTATCACACACAAAAGGACAGAGGCTGCAATACGTATGACCTTTGCTGTATTATGACGACCCTCTCAAGTCTTTTCAACAGGCACCTTCATGAACATCAATATTCTCCTTTTCAAGAATCAAGAGGACACATAGCTGTGTCTGCCAGTGGCTTGATTTCATTGAAGGAACTGCCAGTTTCTTGGTGGGCTACCACAAACAACAACAGTGATGAAGGCCGGGTACTCCAAACTCGATGGGCATTTGGTAGGTGAGGTCCAACTAACTGCCTCATTTAAATGCTGAAAGTGGCAAATCCAGTGATAAGAATCCAGCCACACATAGTGCAGGCCTTCACGCAGCCATTTGTGTGTACACCAATGGCTGCGTTAAGCCCTGCGCTATGTGTGACTGGATTCTTATCACTGGGTTTGCCACTTCCAGCATTTAAATGAGGCAGGTACCTGGGACCCCCTTCTCAAATGACCAACGAGTGTGGTACCCAGCCATACCCTAATGGCACCGTAAAGGCCTACACTCTGTGTAACTGTCTTATTGATGGGTGCAGTACCAAAAGGTGCAGAATAATCAAGTACAATGGTTAAATTGACCAGTATGTCAAACAAAATGGCAGATTGCCTTGTGGTTGCGTGGCTTGATAGTGGTAGAGGGCGCATGCTCCCAACATACACCACAAGTGCTCCAACCCTCTCTGAGGCGCCTGGAGTCTCCTATAGCTGTTGCTTCATATGAATGCGTATATGTATCTGAATATTCTACCCTATGTTTTTATATGTTGAAATATTGGCTGATCTGAACTAAGAGCTAGGGATGCAAGCAATGGTAGGACCTTTTCAATGGCACACACCTCAGGTGCTCGAAGCCCCTTGAGTGGCTCAGAAGCCTGGAGTCTCCTACAGCTTTATAAGAATGTGTATGTGTATTTGCATATGGTCTTATCTTGTGAGTGGCACATACCACAAGTGCTCGATGCCTCTTGATTGGCTCAGAAGCCTGGAGTCTCCAACAGCTGTTGTTGCAGCGGTGTCTGTGATGCTCAGTGTTTTGTTGTTCATGAGACAAACAACAAGACACTGAGCATCACAGACACCGCTGCAACAACAACTGTAGAGGACTCCAGGCTTCGGAGCCAATCAAGAGGATGCAAGCATATTCACACATTTATAGATACTGTGTGTGTATATACTCTGTATGTGTAAGTGTGAAAGTAACTGTCCGGATCTGCCTGTGAAAATATGTAGCGAACCCTCAAAAACATAACCCAGGCCACAAACCTCAGCTCATCAAAACCCTCGATACCAACGCTCAAAACCCTCAAACCCTCAAACACATAAAACCTCAAACACCAACACTCAAACACCCAGATAACAATACTCAAACACTCAAATACCAAAACTCAAACCCTCAAACCCTCAAACCCTTAAACACTCGAACCCTGAAACCCTGAAATTCTGAAACCCTCAAACCCTTGAATACTTGAACCCTGAAACACTCAAAACCCTCAAACCCTCAAACCCTCAACACTCAACTACTCAACTACTCAGTCACCCCACACCTACCTGATAAAAGTCAGCCTCCAAATCACCAGGGGGTCCCCGAGGCCGCGTGCCGGCCACCGCTTCACTGGCAACAAGTCTGCCACTTCTCACATACAATCGCTCAGGAGTACAAGCCAGAAAGGCTGCTCCAGGAGGGGTTGATAGGTACAGCTGATAAGCCCTAGGGTCCCTTTCCTGCAAGGCTTGTAGCAGCACTGTTCCACTGACCCGCTGCCAGCCGGGCCTGCTGCTGCTGCTGCTGCTGTTGCTGGTTGTTTGCCAGGGGATGGCGGTACGTCTGGCTAGAACGACCTTGACCAGCTGCTGCTGCTGCTGTGGCTTGTCTACTCCAGTATGATACTGCGCTGTAGCTTGCAGCACAGCAGGATCTTTGCTGCTGCTGCTGCTGCCATCACTTCCTGCTGCATGGTGTGTGCTACCAGTGAATGGTGTCCTACTGCTGCCACTGCCACCACCACCACCACCACCACCACCAATGCTACTGCTGCTGCTGCTGCTGCTGGCAGCAGCATGATCCTCCTCAGACTCCTCCTGCAAAGTTGCCAGTGGTGCTGGATCCGGGTCCCCCTGCCTCAGAGCAGACAGCAACTCATCAAGTCCCTGCTGTCCGCCGGATATAAACTCTTGCCGAGCAAGATCCATATCCACACCTGCTGCTGCTGCTGGATTGGCAGTAGCAGCAGCAGCAGCAGCATTTCTCAAAACCCCTACTGCATTTGTCAGCAGCTGATCCCAGCTTGCAAAATCAGGTGTGTGGACTGCAGGACCAGTAGCTGGTGCTAAGGAGGGTGAAGAGGCACGAGCTGGCGGTTGTAACAATTGTAACGTGTCACATGCCTGTTGGACTGCTGCTGTCAGGGTTGCTGGTCCGGCGCCTGCTGCTGCTGCATTGGTTGACAGCTGCTGCGGCAACCTGCATAGGGATGACAGTCACACCTCAAAACATGACGAAGCAGCTCACATCACAGCACACAAGATTCTTCTGCTAAAGAGAGAAAAAGGGTTCCTTTTCAAAGACAGACAGGGAATGTGTAATGATAATAATTGTGTTGCAGCCAGAAAGAAAGGTTCTTTCTTGGTCATCCGCCAGAGCACTGGCTAGCACTAGTACGATAATGCAGCCGTATTACTGAGGCAACGGCTGGCGTGTCCAAGCACGCATGGTTTTACACCAATCCAATCCAACAGGCATCAAAGCATTTGATGATCAAGTGCAACTCAACCTCAATTAATAACAATAAGACTGCGACTGCAGCTGGAGGCATATCTGAATAAGAAGATGGGAGAACTAATCCTCACACCACCCATTGGGACAACCATGTTACATTGACTGTTACAACAGCTGTCACAATTATTGTTACAATGTGTTTGTAACGCTCACCTGGTGTCCCAAGCACAGTTCAGTGCCATCAGCAGCGCCCCGTCAACTTCCATCACCTCCACCTGTGGCAGCAGGAACAAGTAGCTCCCAAACACAGCCCACTCAGCAGATGGAGCCTGAGACTGGTTGAACCTGTAGCAACAGCAGCAGCAGCAGCAGCAGCAGCAGCAGCAGCAGCAGCAACAAGAACAACAACAACAGCAGCAGCAGCAGCAGCAGCAGCTTTAAGTAGAATGAGACGTAGCTGAGTATAGCTTGGGGAAGCTGGTGGAAGCGAATGAGGTTTAACACTGCAGCTGAGAGCTGTTCAGTACTGCTGGGTGGAGCTGTGACTGAAGCTACTGAAACTTTCATCTGAAACTTTCATTCAAATCAGGCTCAAAGTGAAGCTCTGTGTGCCAGATCAGCAGCGGTAGTAGAAGTTACCCTTTGCAATGGGACATGATGGGCCATGACCGATGCATGCAACTGCTGCTGTGTGTTGTGATTTATGAAGGCGCTGTGACATACCTTGAGCCTCCAAGTATTCTTAACCTTGGCTGCCCTTGAGACAAAAAAAATATATTTTAAAAACCGGAAAAAAATGAGAAAAGGAAAAAAGGGAAAAAAATTACCTTGAGCCTCCCAGTATTCTCAACCTCGGCTGCCCCTCAGACAAAAACCGCTGCACTCCTGCCATAACCTCGCCGTCAAAACCCTGCTGAGCTGCTCCTTGCCAAACCCAAGCGGCACCTAAACCTGAAATTGCCCCCCAGCCGCCCGCTGTTGCTTCTGCTGCTGCTGTGCCTGGGGTGTCTGGTGCGGTGCTGTGTCTGCCACTGAAGTAAACCTGATGTAGGGTTTTACGCAAGCTTTCCTGCCCTTGGAGCCATTGTAACGCAGTAAACCCTGCTGAAGATGATCCTGCTAAACCGCTGCTGCGGGGCAGGGGAACTTCGAAGCGAAGCACACCGGAACTGGTGCTCGCTGGCAGAGATTCTGCCAGGCTGTATGCTTGTGTTACTGCTGCTGAAAGTGCTGCTACTGCTGACTGCCAGTTGGGCTGTGGGGGCAGGGTGTTGCTACATGAATATGTTACTGCTTGCAGGACAGATTTTGCTGGCGCTGTTGCTGCAGAGGCCGCTGCAGACGCAGCGGTCCTGCTGTTGGATCGGTCATTGGCGTCTGCTGCTGTTTTGACCGCAACAGAACTGCTGCTGTCTGCTGTGTCACAGTGGGAAACCGCTGTACCGGCTGCAGCTGCTGTCTGTGGCAATGCCGAGATCGCATGCACAGCACACATTGGTTTGTCTGCTGCGCATGATAACAAGGAATATCCCGGGGCGTGCTGTCTGTGACGTGTTCCCGCCGCGTGTCTGCTTTTTGAAGCTGCTGCAAGACGATGAGAGCAGCTGACCGCTCCTGGCCTGCTGGCGCACATGCAGGAGCCAGCTGCCCCAGCCGTGCATCGGCGTGTCATGTGCATGGTTTTAGCCTGTAGATGGAGCAACACGATGCTGATTGAAGAGCCTTATACGTGCATCACACGTGCGTTCCGCCGCAGACAGCATGCCGCGATCAGGACAAGGTGATTGAGAAGCATTTGAAGTTACAATTGAAGAAATAGATAGTGCTCTGGAGTTGTTTACCTGCCTACAAATGGTAGTGCCTCAGCTCCCGGTCAGCCTTCATGCTCAGCGGCACGCGCTTAAGGGTGAGCTGATTTATTGGTGAAGATTAATGAGTTTTATGAGTTTGCATAGGGAACAATGTGCGACACTTCTAATGTGCAACACTTCTAATGGGCAGTTTTGCCGGCCACGCCACAAGCTTTTATCAGCCGCTTCAAATGCTTACTGGACCTGATGCACGGCAGCATGCAAGATCTTTGTTGTTGTTCTGCCCGCCTGTTATTTCTGCTGCCGCTGCGATAAGTCCGGCCTCTAATGATTGTCATCACATTCACATTAATTCCGTATGATCCTGAGAGTATGTCATATCACTGCGTCATCTGCACTCGAGAGGATTAGGAATGTGATAGCCATCAGCAGCTCTTGACGCTAGGAAGAATGTTCCGGGACGCTCCCATCTCCTGCCTGCATCTTTGATCATGGTGTGCTAGTGCAACACGAGGTAATTCTCCAGCAGCACCGACGCTGTCACGCCATAAATGCCTCGCCACTTCACCAGACAGCTAGCTGCAGTGCAATGGCACAAGAAGAACAGAGAGGGTGAATCTGCCATCTATATTACTGCTGAGCCGTTTTAACCTGAGTACGTTGTATAGAACAGGTACCGGCGGGTAGAACATAAAAGCAACCAAGACAAGCCAGTTCACAATACAAGTGCCGACACAAGTAGCAAGCATGTGCAGGCACTCCTTAGCGCCGCGACTGTTGTTGTTGCAGTGTGTCAACAGTGTTGCAATTGTCACAAATGATAGGCTGACCTGCAGCAGTCTTGCCAAAGCGGATGCATCCGGTACACGTCCAACTGCACCCAACCTCCTGAAACTACAGGTGGCAAGTCTCACTAGGCTGGGGCAGCTGATTTTTCAACATAGAGTATGCTTGCCATCTGCTGCTCATGCAGCACCACTTTTCCGCAGCAGCTTGTCAAGCTTGACTGGCTAGTCAAGCCTGTTGACGAGGTCAACAGTAACACAATCCCCAGTGTTGCTGGCATTGCAGCCACTCCCTCCACATCTGCATGCACCATGTAACACACCAAATCATCCCAACATATGAGGCTCCTGCATATACAGCAGTTTCAGAACCTTATCTTTACTGCAAATTTACCATCATCCTGCAGCTCCCTCACATCGCAGCTGCTGCTGCCTATACCATCAGTGTTGCAGCAGCGGCAGCTGTTTTGAGCACGTGCAAGTACAGAAGATCATTTACAAGGTAAGTCACTAAGGCAACCAGTTCTGCCATTGCTCCGGCAGAGCGACTGCTATACCAACACCTGAGATGTTTTGTGGTCAAAGCAAAACTGCTTGGTGGACACTTGGCCCAATTTACAAGTGCAGGGTATAACTAAAGGGGGGAAAGTGTCCACACCTGCCACCCAGCCACAACCATAACCCAGTCTTGAGCTGTTTGGTGTTCAAAAGCAAAACTGCTTGGTGGACAGTTGGCCCAGTTTACAGGTGCAGGGGATAACTAAAGGGGGCAAAGTGTCCATACCTGCCACCCAGCAAGTGCTATAAACCCAGTTTTGAGCTGTTTTGGTGTTCAAAAGCATGCTATAGCCGTTATTGGGTGGACCGAGACAAATCTAATCAGAAGCCCAGTTGGAGACAGCTAGGGGTTAAGGTTGCTTTAGGTCTTAGCTGTTTCTGGCCCATATACAAGACTTGAGAATGCTCTACTTGACTTTAAGAGACCTATGGATACATGACAACATATGGGCAGTGCCAGATGTCTGGTCAACCCCCTATCGAATGAGAAAGGAGAGGGTACGGCCTTATGTTGACTTCTCAGAGTGCATTTGGAGGCGACAGAAGTGGATTTCGCGGCCAAGAAGATTTTACAGTCAAAATGGATCCCGGCCGTAGTTATTACCGTCGTATTGTGCATTGGGGCGCTTCAAGCGCGGCGGGGCGATTGTACCGACGGTATACCACTTGGTATACCATTTGGTGACCATATGGTCATCCTAGGCCGGCTACTGACCATGATTTGAAGTCAACATAAGGCCGTACCCTCTCATTTCTCATTTGACAGGGGATTGACCAGACATCCGGCACTGCCCATATGTTGTCATGTATCCATAGGTCTCTTAAAGTCAAGCAGAGCATTCTGAAGACTTGTACATGGGCCAAAAACAGCTAAGACCTACAGCAACCTTAAACCCTAGCTGTCTCCAACTAAGCTTCTGATTAATTTTGTCTCGATCCGCCCAGTGATCACACGCGCGTGGCACCCCAATCTTTCCAAGCCCCCAAGTTGGAAACATGGCATGCCGTACAGTGCGCGCTTGCCACTGGCATTCATGATCTGAAATAATTTCAGACTCTGAACAGTGTTGCATGTCTCCGACGAGGACGATCTCGAACATGATGTCTTTTGATTGTGCAATCTAAAGCAGTCGTAACTCTGTCACTAAGTTAGCTGAATTCTATCGTGGCACAATGCTACAGCTGTGAAACAAACTTCAGTGGTTGCAGCCGCTGCAATCACTAAATTTAGACTTTAAAGTTTGCTTGTTTGCAGTGCAGCCGTTGCTTTCAAAAGCTAGTCAGGCTGCATGCTAGTAGGTGTTAGCAGCTTAAACCGTGACGATTAACCGTGACGATCAAAGTTGCCAACACCTACTGGCCTCAAGCCCTACTGGAACTGGCTGTCTCCTTCACAGCCGTAAGCTGAGACTCGTTCAACGAGTATCATAGCATAACTAGCCAACTTGAGTCGTACTCGACTTGACAAGCTGGAAGTCACAAGGTGGTGGGCGGGAGCATTAGTAAGCGACGTGCTAGCGGAGCTTCAGGATAAATTTGCCTACTTGCCAATTGAATTCAGTAGGTTACAACATGAAGGAGGGTGTGGTGGCAGTGTTAGGCTGGAAAAGAGTCTGTAGGCGTTGAAGAGATATGTGCCTGAACTGAAAACTCACCAGCCTGGTGGAGCCTGAGGGGCACCCCGGAGGAGCCAACATAGTCGCTCATCAATGATTAACTAACATTCAACGTTACTAAGTGCTCAGTGTTCATTCAGAAAACGTAAGGGTAAAAGACTCCTTCACGAGCAATGAACACTCTTTGAAGCGACTACTTATCGTCAGGCATAGCTTGCTAAGTGCCTGTAACAGGGACAGTTACTGTAATGTCATCTGTCATGTAACACCTCAGGTCACCAGTGTTAGTAACACGTGCACCTTCCATTAGTGCTGCCCACACCTTCTATTAGTGCTGCTGCTCAGTATGTCACACTTGCGTTCACAATGAACGTCTTGATATCTTCAGTACTGGCAACTAGTTCTTGTGTAGCGTACGAATTGCTACATTTGTAGGTATAGGAAACTGGCAGAGCCACGCCTTGGGCCGGACACTTTCAGAGCCACATTGGCGACATGAATCAACCTGAAATGCCGGGAAGATCATAATTTCAGCCCCATGCCACAATGACAGACCTCAACACACCACCAAGGTGACACATTCCCTTCACCTTGCTTAGCTGAGGCTGATTGCTGCTTTCTCAGCTCACACATGCTCTGCTGCCACTTAGACATGTATGCACTGAACAAACAGGGACTCAGCCTGATCTGAATACACGAAAGGCACAACAGACACTACCTGTGCCACTCTTCCCCCTCCTCTGGAGAAGGCTTGACGGCTGGTTCTGGGACGAGTTCACTGCCAGCTTTGACAACTGGAAGATCGTCAAAGTGCATGAGCGACGGGCAGCTGACCGCACATACCAAGAGCTCAAAGCCAACTTCCAGGACTATTCCACAAAGCAGCAATCTCAGACTGTGGGCAACAGTGCACATGCTTCATCGCTTGCCGGCGAGGGACGAGGGTTCAACATCGAGAGGTTCAACAGAGTGTTTGCTGACAACAGGCTGAGCCACTTCGAGTGAACTCAGATGCGAACTGCCCACTTGTGACCTGAGGTCACCGGTTCAATACCAACCGGCCACAAATTGCTGGCAGAAAAAGGACCACCAAGCAACACACCACTTACTACAACAACACTTGCACGTGCACAAGCCACACCCACTGCACAACGATGGTAACAACTTGAAGCACAACAACCTGAACGCGATAAGCAACCCATAAGCACAGGCTTAATCAAACAAAACAAAGCACAGCAAGTCCCAATAGCTGAGCCAGGCCAGAGCAGCCCAATTAAGCTGCCAAGGCACCTGGAATTGCTACGGGCAGGGTTTCAGTGTTGCTGTGTTGTCAGCCACACCACATTCTGCATGTGTACACTACATTATGTAGCGTAGGAATTGTTACCACCGCAGGCAGGGTTGATGTGTAACTGTGACATGCTCACTCTCATGCACTGAACTTAGTAAAATACTTCGACAAAGTACTAACATGTCGCCTGAAAAGAGCTGCCTCCCTGAACTGTGTCTCACCAGTTGACAAGACGGCGACCTCATTATTCATGTAACGGGAATGCGCAGGGAAGCGTGATAATTAGTGAAGGACTTTAACAACTGGATAAGATAGGATATTGAAGAGCCCGAGGACCACAGATACTGTACCGCTGGTACGTCTCAAGTAACACCTCAAGCACCAAATCACCAAATCATGCATCACCCCAATAGGCACCAAGCACCAAATCACCAAACTGAATGTGTCATCAACATAAGTTTTAGCACACTCAACACCGTCCAACATAGTACCAACCAACAACCAAACTCCAACTCATGCAGCCTCGCCAACTTCTGTTCACGCGGGGCTCATGCAGTGAGAACACATCATGATATGCCAACAACAATACACGTAACTGCTCAGACTGCTGGTCACTGAGATGTGATCACATCTCATGAGTGACGATCACGATGTAGACGTAAAGCTGTGACCAACAATTCACAACGCTCAGCTGCGGACAACACAGGGGGGCTCTCTGGCTCAGTTGCTGGTGTTGAATCACATTCATGCTGCTGTGGGGACTCTGTCGTATACTGAAAAAAGACTAGAAAAGACTGAGATGTAGCTATTGAGAAGTGCTATTGACGTTGGGCACTGACCACTGAAGCCCATTCACACCTGGAGATGTGTGACGATGGTTGCCGGCAAGACTTCCTCCGCCACATGGTAATGCAGCGGCACCCGCTGGGAGGGATACCAGTGGGGGCTGGCTCCAGGTGGAGGTGTGGGTGGGCTGACACCTGGCTGTCAAAAAAGGGTAAAACCAGGTACCTGTCGCTGTCCTTGTTGGTGACGTCCCGGGTCCAAACACGAATTGCATAACCAAACAGGAAATCGTGCCCCAGAGCTGCCTCGAAGTTGGCGCTTCCTTGCAACATTTCTCTAGCAGTGAGAGCGCCCACTGCTCATGGTCTGACTCTGACTGTTGCAGGGCCGCAAACAGGCTGGTGTGGAAATCTGGAGGGAACCACTTGACCGCCCTGTTTACCTGCTTCTGACCCCTGGGGTATGGCACCCTGTGCTTTGTGTACAGCTGATTGATCTGCTTTGCAAACCTAACAGCTGTCATGCTGGCATCCACAGCTGCTTGCAAGCAATTGGTTGCTGAGTCTCTGTGCCTCTTACATCAACTCATCTTCGTCTGTTTTGAAGAGCCGCTGCATTTCTGCAATCAACTCCTCAGTATCCTGTGGTGCAGAAATATATCTAAAGAGCGAGGGATCCCCGGCTCGAACCGCAACGCGCCATGGAGGCACTTCCTGCAAACTGATCGATTGACAGAAATTCACGGAATTCGGGATTTCAACTGGAAACGGGCATTTTTGTGTGGCTGAAGAAGCATAGTAAAGCTCCCAACAACTGAGCCAGGCCAGAGCAGGCCAATCAAGCTGCCAAGCCTTAAGGCACCTGGAACTGCTACGGGCAGGCCTGCGCAGGCCCTAGGGTTCAGTGCTGCTGTGCTGTCAGCCACACCACATTCTGCATGTGTACACTACACTTGGCACACAAGCTCGCGATTATCCCAGGGTGAACAACGTTGCGCCTACTCTGGTTACCTGTTGCCTAGTCTCGCACGGTGCACAGCAGTGTCATTGCCATCAGCCTGAAAGACTTGGGACAATTAATAACGGATTTGAGAGGATATGCAGAACACACAGGCTGGTAGAACAGCCCCCGAAGCTGCAGACGTGACATGGGTCGACAGTCCGGCTCTGCCATTAATTCTGCAGCTGGCCAGCTCTAGGCCAGCTGATATGGCTAATCTGCTTTTGACATCTAAGATAATACGCTCCAAGGTGCTCTCATCGTGCAAGGGTGCAACGTCGGTGATTTACATCAGAAGCCACAGAATACCGACTTTTACTGCATGGATAGCCAAATACGGACAGTTACTCGGCAGGTTATACTTTTCGCCTGATTCGGTATCAACAGTCGTAGGGGACCAGCAGAGGGCAGCAGCTGAGCAGGCGTTGGCAGCTTCACTGCAGCAGGCAGCAATAGCAGGCAGTAGTGATGTCCATCCAGGCGCTACCAGCAGTGTGACACCTGGTTCACTGGCAGGTGACCGCCCCAACCTGCAGCTGCAATCTTGCCGCCTTCCTAGTGCAGGAATAGATGCAGCAGCTGTGCTGCAGCAGCTCCCTGGATGTAGCCTAACTTGTTTGGAACTGTGCATCCAGCAGCCCCACAGCTGCTTGTCGGACAGAAACCCTGATGACTACTTGAGGTGCTTCAACAACAGCTTGACACATCTGACCAACTTGAGGACCCTGAGGCTTCAATTCAAATTACATCACAATACGAATGCAAGTGTAGATCAAGTTCTGCAACAGTTGTCTGGGTTGGCTAATCTGAGGAAACTGGATTTGGAGCTACCAGCAAATACTGATCTTCAGCTGCTGCCCACATTTCTCAAGGTATGTCAACCAGCTTTGTCTTCAAGAGCACTGAGAAAAACCTGAAAATGCATGTGGAAGTGTTTGAAAGGGTAGTGACTGTGTAACCCAAATTGACCCAAATTTCATGATAGTCGTGTGATACCGTGTAGTATCGGCCGCCGATAGCCTCCAGTGGAGGTTACATATGGTGAGATGGTCATCACGAGACTCTTGCAAATTACGTATGGCACAGCCTGATTAGCTACTTTACAACATAGTTTGACCCTGCTCAGCAACTTTCAATCGGCTACTAACAGTGTTTTCTCAATTATAGTTCAACTACCAATGGAAGCCTTGTGAGCTCCGCCCGGGCTGTTGATCCTACGCTCTACTCAGCAGTAATGCAATTGTGATTCAGGCCTGAGAACCAGCACACAACATGATCATGCGCTGACCCTGTCCTGCAGGAATTGAAACTTCATTGGGTGTGCGATGCTGGGCCGTCTCAGTTGCATCTGACTCACCTCATAGATCTGACGTGCCTAACCTGTTGGTCAACACCATTGTCAAGGCCGTCGCAGCGGCTGCCTATGGACTGCCTTCTACCTTCAAGCCTTGTGACACTGCGTGTCAGGAACCTGATGCACTCATCACGCTTAAGGCCGTTGAAGGCCCTTCAGGTGCGATTGGATGGCCTAGGTCTGCAACCTGCTGGGTGCTATCTAAGCCTTAGATCAGCTGAGGCTCAGTTGAGCCAGGCACATACGTCAGGCACATACATCAAGCACATACATCAGGAGCGGGGCCGATGGCAGTAATGCTATGGCTGCAAAGTACTGATTATTATTATTATTATTATTATTATTATCAAGCACATACATCAGGAGTCCTCGGTAGGGCCCTTCCATGGTGGACTCCACCTACAAATTGCTGTCAAATCAAGCCCTATTCAGAATAGAATGAGCTTAAAACATGCATACAGTGGACTCATGTTGCCATCACGGCATGAACATTGTGTCATATGCGACACGGAAACCCCATAGAGCTGAGCATAATGCCCATGGGCCAGATCCAATCAATATGGTATATTAGCCAGTGCATGGGTCAGATCATTAGAATTAATTCACATCACCTTGATGATTAAATGCCTGGGCCCTAAACCCTCAGGGAGGCTCGGGGGGCCCTGGGGCTGCAGTGGGAGCACCGTTTGGAACCCCCCAGCTTATCTCTGCGATGAGGCTAGCCTAGGCTGGTGGCACCGCCTATAGCTAGCTATTACAACACTGATGGTTAGCCTAACCAGGGAGTATCACACTGGGCCAGCCCTAGCGGTACTACCCAGGGCCTACCCAATCGGACTTCTGCTGTTGTACCGTACAACACTCAAAGTGTGCTAGCAGCATATGCCATAGTAGTACTAGCCTTATACTAGACTAAGTCCAATAGGCCAGTCACTACCTGCGGCGCAGTGCGTAGCGCCTTATACTATAACAATGGCGTTCAACAACAGTGCAGTGTACACCGTGTGAAGGCCTGCCTTGGCTGCAACGCTTTTGTAACACATGACTCATTACAGTGTGGCTGACATCATCATGGCAGCACAGCAGCAGCAGCACTGACTCCGTTTCCCAACTTCTCAAGGGTAGTACCTTGGAGCAGTTCTAGTTGCCCATGCAGCTTGCCAAGCTTGCTGGCACATCGGATGTGCGAGCTGGCTGCAGCCAGCTGGCCTGGCCCAGCGGTTGAAAGCTTCACTGTGATTCTTCAGCTACGCAGCATTTGCGTACATTTGCAATGCTCTTTTCCAGTTCTGTCATTTTTGTCACATTTTGAATTCCTTTTGGAACAACCAGATCAAACCTTTATGTGAGAAGTACCACCATGGCATGTTGTTGTTTGAGGCCCTCGGGTAGGAATTATTAAAAAGCTGCCGGATTGAATCCTTGCAATAGCTGCGAATCTAGGTAGCACAGGAGCTTCCGCATCAGTGCCACTATGTTGCCTCATCCGATGAGATGCCTATGCAATAGTATGCATGTGAGTTTGATTCAATTCACAAGTTGTGGATGTTGCATCTACTGTTGCAGAACCTGGACCTGTGCCAATACCAAGGTGCTGATGACAACCTACATCACATGAGTGTGTTGACATCTCTGACACATGTCAAGGTGGGCTTCAGGTCCCTGGAGAATGTAGATCTATCAAGCTGTGCCTGGAGGATCATGCCCATCAGAGAGCTGGAGATCAGCGGTCATGGCGGGGTTGCGCAAGAAACTGTGCATCACCTGGGTCAGCTTACACAGCTCACCTGTCTTCAACTAGAAGGTCCCATTAACAGCAGCCCTGCAGCTTTTGCGGTGGTGCTGGAGAGCATGGCTCAACTCAAGACCGTGTTTCTCGAGTGGGAAAGGCCGCCAACTGACTCCCAGTACTTCAGTCAGCAGACAGACACTGATAAGAGCAGCGTGATACCTGTCTTCATGGCACTCGCTAGCCTTCATCACTTGCTGGAATTGCGCTTGCAAGGGTTGCTCATTGACTTTGAACTTCAAGCAGCTCAGCTAACAGCAGCCGCCCCCACTTGGCAGCATCTTATGATCCTGTCATTGATTGATTGCGGCTTAAACAATAATACTTTGACCGCCATATTGACGGCAATTCCACTGCCACATCTGAAATTACTTTGGGTGGACAAGAATCCACATTTAGATAATACGGTGTTATCTGTGGTGGCTGGCTTGCCGAAATTGCGTCAATTGGCGTGCTATGAAACCAGCATTACCCATTCAGGTTGCTGGCATCTTCTGCCTCATGTTGATTGCACTATGGTGCCCCTGCCTGGCTGGAGCAACCGAATGGAGTAACCACGTATAACTAGTGGGCCAAATTGCATCTGATGATCACTACTACTAGCCTAGTAGGCTACTCAAGTTGACCTGTAAAAAAAGTTGACTCAGTAGGCTACTCAAGTTGACCTATAAAACAGCACATTTCAGGCCATTTGAGCCTATGCGTCATCTGAGCCAGATCTGGCTCTAGAGTTTGCCATCATAGTATGGCAGCAATGATGCACAAAGGATCATCATACAGCGGCTGTACTGCAAACTGGTTTGCACATCATGGACTCTGGTGTGGCATGCACGGCATGAAATCATGGATGGCATCCGTTGTGCGTATGTTCTCGGCATACATAGGTATGTGCTTCAGGCAGTCTTGACTCTTATGATTGGTCAGCATATTCTTACCAGATTTTTTGTGGCCTGAGTGGCAAAAGCAGCCTCGGATGAGTTCTCGATGGAGCCGTAGGAATTGCAGGCAATGGCATGGTCAAACTAGCCTAGTAGGGTGCTACCAGCATATACATCAGATGCTCTTAAGAGGCGGTTGAGGACGATCCATCATGAAACGTTCCACCCGTAAGGAGCCATTAGCTGGCTCCTTACGGGTGGAAACCCTTGAGGTAACTTGTAGTAGTAGTAGTAGTAGTAGTAGTAGTAGTAGTAGTAGTAGTAGTAGTAGTAGTAGTAGTAGTAGTAGTAGTAGTAGTA
>JABEVS010000443.1:0-50270 GCA_018290735.1 Coelastrella sp. MACC-549
ACAACAAGTGTGACAACGACTCTTCTTCAGTCGAACATGCTGGACAAAGTAAATGACCACGGTCAACACCACGTTGCCCAACATCTATGTCATCTCCGTCAACATTTCTCCTGAACCTAGCAGTTCTACATTTGACTGGCAGACATGACAAACGAACCCTCATAAACAACTCAACACCATATGTAGGCAACATCATTTGCAAATATGGCCTAGGCGACTTTAATGACAAAGTATTAACAAGAGTAGGGCATACCCAATCTACATATCTTTTCAAGGTGACCATCTCAAGTGTGGACTTTAATGTGAGATCATCCTGCCACACAGACTTTACACAGGACTTGATAACAGATTTGCATTTACTGTATTCAGAGATTGCAGCATAATTCCTATTAGCGCCATACTTAATTAGCAAAGCACCAACATATTTGTGCCAAGGTAACACCACAACCCTGCCATTTTTCCTCCAAGATGCATCAAATGCTTTCTTAGGCAACCTGCAATCCGGCATCATCCGCAACTTGGCATAGAACATTAGCAAACGTTCATGCAACCATTTATGCATAGGCTTCAAACCCCACTCAGCAAGTAGAGCTTTGTTGCACGGATTGTCCTTTAGAATATGCATGCATGTCTTCAATATGTCAGTCTGCATGCTGTCCAACTTGCTCTGTTGCTGACACGTTGGTATCCAGACTTCTGAACCATACTCAATTATTGGACGCACACATGTTAACAACACAATACGCTTCACTTCAACTGCAATATGCCTACTTTTCCAAATAGGCATGTAACGATTCTTGGTATTCTGAACCTTCTTCACAATATAATCAAAATGAACATCCCAAGCCAATGTATTCTGAAACCACAACCCTAGGTAGCAATATTTAGCGGCAACGGGTACTGGCACTCCATTCCAAACAATGCCACTTTCTGACAGTCTGCTAGCTCCTCTGGCTGCCACATGCATGACAGCAGATTTCATGCTATTGAGCTTGAAGCGCCACTTCTTGCTGTACGCATACACGGTGTCAGCAACTGCCCTCACCTCCTCCAGTGAATCACACACAACTACAAGATCGTCAGCTTGCATGGCTGCTGCCACATCTGATACTGCATTTGTGCTACAGTCCACAAGCTGCACACCAGGATGCTTTGCACAGATCTCTGTTAGTAAATCATCAATGAAGAACAAATACAAGGTAGGCGAGATAGGGTCACCTTCATGCAGACCCAGATTACAACTGAATTCACCGGAAACAACACCATCATGCGACACAACACGCATAGCACCCTGATACAAGCCATGTAGTACACGCAGACACTTGCCTCGAACACCCTTATCCCACAACTTTTTCCACAAACCATCCAACCAAACCGTCGGGAAGGCTTTGGTGACATCTACAAACAACACATTTGACTCTTTGCCTTCAGCCCGCCGGCCACTCAAGATCTGGTGCAGAACATATTGGTGATCAGCACAACTCCTCTCCGGCCTGAATCCATTTTGACCTTCATGAAGCAACACTTCCGGCGCTGATGCGGCACCCCCAAATCCCTCTGCACCCAAGGGAGCCCCTGTGGGTAGCTAGTTCTGCTCTGTCTTGGTCTGCTTCGTTGTTGCAGGCCAAGTCTGCAGTAACCAGGCCTTGAGCTGGTTGTGTGCCGCTGGTGGCTGAATTTTCTGACAACTCTTGTGCCCCTGGCCAAGATCGAGGACATGCTCGAGTAGAAGCCCTAATGCAGTTCTTGACCAGCTTGAGGACAAGCGCGAGGACAGCCGCTCAGACGGGGGCGTGACAGAGACAAAGCGCAGGGACTAAACAAAGGACAACGCCAAGTCCCCTGTGAAAGGTTAGCGGGTGCTATGTTGCGGCCATTAGTGGACCATGTTCTATGTGAAACAGATAGAGTATGTGAGGGTAACTGGTAAGATCAAGCGAGCATTGCAGGCTCGCAATGGTGAGGTTGTTTTCAGACAGTAGTAAAAACACAATGAGTGACGCATAGTGGGAGCAGTGCGTTGACTTATTCATCTTCATCTTCTACACACACCATACATATATATGTTACCCATTAGCCATAGCAATCCTGCCATACACACCATCATGATCGCCACATCCGCGTCACGCGTGATGCGCAGTCCTTGCAAGGACCCTCACTTGAGAGACAGTACCACCAGCCCGCTGGGGGCCAAACAGCATGCGCACTACAGCAAACTTATCTGTGGCAATCACACTGCATGATGGTCACTGGCAGACAGATTTCAGTTGTCAATGCCAGTGCAGCAACACCAGCGCTGGTGATTGCGGCAGCTGCTGCTCTTGCTGCCTTCATCTACATACAAAGCCTTTGTATGTATTGAGTAGAAGCACAAACTGCTCTCTTTGCCACTTTTTCTCCCTCTCTGCCCCTCTCTCTCTGCTGTGGGCGTCAACCAAATGCTGTTTCAACCAAATGCTGTTTTCTGTTTTTTTCTGTTTTTTTTTCCATCTTTGGATCAGCCTCTGCAGACCTGGTACCTGCTGTTGTGTGCACAAACAGTGTTCAATTGCTGCACTGATTGCTGCCGCAACATGTGATGGTCACATGAGTAATAATAATAATCAGTACTTTGCAGCCATAGCATTACTGCCATCGGCCCCGCGCCTCAAATCTACCCAGTGAATTCAATCCACTTTCGGACAATGGTCACATGAGTGTAAGTACCATTCTCCATGGGGCTCACGCGATCCCAAATACTGTTCTATGCCTGGGGCTTGCTTCTGTGGTCACCACATGCTGAAACCCGGCCTCCTGCAGTGCTGCCTCCATATCAAAGCTGTAGTACTCATCAGTCCAGGGCTCAGTGGATTTTAGAAGGGTGAAGACCAGGGGGGGAAGGTTTTGATATACTTTGGACCTAAGTGAGGTGAATAGTACCAGAAGTATGTATATTCCATGTATGGAGCATGGGTGAGTTGCGGCAGCAGACAGAATGAGCGTGGCAACAGAAGATGTGTCCAGCTCAAGGCTGGAAAGCAGCTGCTGCAGCAACGGCAGCGCAAGCACATTGGTAACTCGAAAATGCACAAGCTGGGCACTGCAAGCCCACGCTGTATGTGAATATGCCAAATATATATATAATTTAAGTCCAGATTGAGTCCGATTTATTCAGAATTATTTTATCAGAAACCTGAATTTGAACTTGGATGCAGGCCCTAAATGAGGCCCTGCATGAGCTGAAAGGCATCTGAACATAAAACATGAATGCCTGTGATGTAATGAAACTCTCTTTGTGCAGAACGACACCAAAACCCCTCTGTTGCCTTTACAACTCTAAACCCCAGACCTAAACCCCTGATGATACCTGTTCCTGCATCTTCCTTTGAAAAGACCTGGTGCAATGGAACTTATCTCACCTGGGATTGGCATCCACGAAGCAGAGCACGCCCCCGGGCTTGAGGATTCTCTTTGCCTCTGTCATGAAGTCCCGCAGTGTTGCCTGTGGGCACTCATGGGCTATGAAGCTGAACGTGACGCAGTCCCAGCTGCTGTCAGGGAAGCCGGTGGACTCAGCAAGACCACGGAGGTAGCGGATCCTCTTGGAGGGCCGCCGGCGCCTGAAATGGATAAAAATGATCACAAGCAATTGGTCATTGATTGTGCAAGTTGCACAGCTCAACACACGCCAACTCTTTCTTGGACTGGTGTTGAACCATACGTGCCCACACATTCACGTCTATCAATTGGTTGCAGAAGGAAGCATGAGTGTGGACACAGACATGTCCACATTACACCTGGCAGCCATACACAGCCAAGACTAGAGAGGGCTCCCGTGGTGTGGTGTGTAAAGCCGGGTATACAACCCAACCTCTGATGGCAAGCCGCTGCCAAATTTTAATTCCTTGGAGTCTCGAACAATAGAGGCTGGACGTGGAGAGCCTCTCTGATAGCACCGGCTTGAACGAGCCACACGTCCACATGACACACTCCTCTATCTTGATGGGTATGGAAAGC
Source organism: Coelastrella sp. MACC-549 (assembly GCA_018290735.1). Lineage (NCBI taxonomy): Eukaryota > Viridiplantae > Chlorophyta > Chlorophyceae > Sphaeropleales > Scenedesmaceae > Coelastrella > Coelastrella sp. MACC-549. The sequence goes on from JABEVS010000443.1 coordinate 3,997, forward strand.
AGTAATATGTGATAACTTCGAGGTATGCATATGACACATCAGTGTCAGGATTTATGCAGATATAACATGTTATATATACAGGTATGTATATGCAGGTATAGGATGTAATGTAGATATACATACGTGCCATAAATACATCACAAATTTGATTGCCTGCACAGTAGTCATATGTATGATTGTCTACTGCCAAACACTGTCAAATTGCTGCCCACCTTTCCTCCAGTTCTGCTACTGCCAGGAAGTAGGGTGACAGGTCGAGGCCTGTGATGTCTGCCTGAGGCCACAACTGCTGGTACCAGCGACTGCTGATGCCGGTGCTGCAACCAACATCCAGCAGGGTACCCGGGGCTGGCAGGCGGTGAAGGCTGTAGTAGGCCTGCAGTAAGTAGCAGCTCTTTCTTTTCATTTCCAAAGTTATTTTTAAATAATCAATCCATCAAATCACACACTTTTCTGCTCCATGACATACTGATCATGCTGTTTCACACTGCTTCATTCATACTCCTCCTTACCACTTCAGCACAGATCATTTGTGTTCAATCATTGACCTGCCTGTATCTGTTCATTGATGCCACCCCGCAGCTTCTTCATTGCCTGCTCTCCCGTCAACTGCTCGTTCTTGAATGTGCGCAGTGCAATGGCGTAACTGGCTGGCTCGACTTCATAGGCCGCCTGCCAGCTCAGGTTTCCCTGCGGGTAGCTGTGGAAGGGCACCGTGTAGTAGGAGGGGTACTGCAGCTGAGGGTCTGGCTGCTGGCTGAACTCAGAATACAACTGCTGCAGCTGCGGGCAGGCAGATGCACGGATACCGGCTCTGAGATATGCCGCCGATTGCGATACAGCACCAACAAGCCAAACAATGAAGACCGTGACAACTAACTTGTTACTGACACTGTTATATATCCGGGCCTAACCCATGTTGGTTGTGACAGCTTTGTAGATGCAGTGTGGGCTGAATATTATACTGCTCAGAGTGTTGATGTGTTGCTGCTGAATTGCTGATGATGAGCAGTGGGGGAAGGAAGATGTATTGGCATGCTCCTCTGCACTTTCTGATATAGAGCAACAGCAGACAACAAGCCGGTGGTGAACTTGCTGCTGTTGACATGGCTGCTGGCGCTGCTGCTGCTAAATGCAGCTGCTGGGAGTCCATTTACATCATATTCTTCTCAGCAGCAAAGAAAGCAGTGCTGCTGGCCGTGCTCGTAACAGTGTTAAGGTGCTGCTGCTGTTGCCGCTGCCGCTCTCGCTGCCGCTCTTGCTGCTGCTGCTGCTGCTGTTGCTGCTGTTGCTGATTTGCATGCAGAGTTACAACTGATTGCAAGTCTCATGAAAGTGCCACCTGCATCTCTCCTCGTACCTCAATCTGCTGCTGCTGCTGTGCATGCATTGTAAACCAAGCAATCTACAGCTGTATTTCTCCGCATACCTCGGTCTGCTGCTGCATGTTGCGCACATGACCGTCCCAATCAATGCCGGCCCTCTTCAGGGTACTTTTCATTGTGGCTTTAGCACCAAGCTGCATCACTTCAAAGATTGGCTTCGTGTTGATCATCCAGTTGACTACTTTGCTGAGCGCATTCTCGCCTTCAGCAGGAGCAGATACAAAGTGTTCATGATCAGCAAAAGTAGAGCGAAAGTGTTCATGAGCGCCCATGACTGTTATCTGCTGCAACCTGCTGTTGAATTCTGTGTACGTCAGCCTGCTGATGCACCAGCAGCTGACCTGCTGCCATACCTGGAGATGCTGAATGAGGTAGAGCTTTTACTTTGAATATAAAGTGACCAACACGCTTGATTTATGGCAACAATATGCAGAATGCGTGCCAAACTGTTTCCTGCCAGGACAGTGATGGAACAGCAGCAAGTAGTGTAGTAGTGTGCAGCGTGGCAGATGTCTGGACCGGCCTGATGCGGTCACAGTGCAGACTAATTCACCACCGCACAACGTACCGGTCCAGTCCGGTTGAGCCTTATCCGCTGCTGCTGCTGCACGAACTACCACAGATGGCACTCGAGCTGTGCGATGAACGCGAGCTTTGCGGGCGCCCAGCTGACTTGCGCTGCAGCCCTGTTGCTGCAACATGTTGTTTTCTGTGTGTGCAATGTGCGATTGGTGTTGTAGATCAGCTTGCACAGAATTTAAGAGTGAGCGTGGACTTGCATCCACACGCAGGATAATCTCAGCTGCCTATATATATAAAGCTCTTCACTGCATATCCACAAGGCTCAAAAGGGTTGCATATGCAGGAGCGCTACCAGCTTGTCACATGAGGCGTGTACGAGATCCCACTGCACAGCTGTTGCGCGCTCAATTGCAGTCACACAGAATGTATATCTCAGCCTCGTCGAGTGAGAGCTTGCACGTCGCACACCAGCACGTGTTGTCTGTACGGATGGCCCGCGCAAGTACAGAATTTGTACCTGCAGCTTTCTGCGCAGCACATGTAGGCGTAGAGAAAGTTTTGGAATTCGTCCTTGACAAAAGGAAACAACCTGATACATATTTTTGTTGTACTTCGCTGCAGCACCAGTGCCAGAACATCCATAATGATCAGGATGCATATGCCATCATGCTGGCAGCCTTATCAAGGTGTAAGTCACACGATTGCAGCTCACCCGTTAGCGAGCCGATTCCAAGCTCATTGAGCTTGTGTACAGCCTCAGGCCAGCATACGGTATGCTGATCATCTGATCTCAATAAGTACTACCCAATAGGCACATACACATCCCATGTGTAGGTCATGGCAAGCCCTGTTGGGCCAGCTCAGTTGCAGTTCAACTTGACTAGAAGTTCCAAAACGGGTACTGCCGCAGTACGATTCGCCACATCGCCACATCTACCGTAGAGGTTGAGCGAGTCAATTAGGCTTTACTTGTAGTGCATGGTGATAAGCGCTGCTGTATGTAGCCGTCACCTCAAATGAAACCGTACAATGCGAAAAAGCAGGGTGACGTCAACAGAAGTATGTATACACCACACAGGATACAACCAGCATCAGTTGCTCACCAGGAAACAATCTGCGTCAATGAGCAATCAACCAGTCAGGGCATACATACAGGGACCAGGTTTCTGATAGGTGGATTCATGGCCCAGCTTTTCCACCGTACGAGATTCTCCTAGGACCCTCCTGCAGGCCTGCAGGCTGCTACTGCTGGAGGCTGGCACACATCAAGCGAAATTGCCGTTGAGACACAATGCCACAAGTATGACTGTCAAGAACACATGACAAGCCTTGTTATTCTGCACAAGCTCCGAGCAGGCCCTGGCGCCAGCACTAGGCTCAGCCTGCAAAACCGCTACTGCTGGAGGTTGGGCCCAGCCGGGGATACACCAAGAGACACTGCTGCTAATCCTCACAACACAGTCTAGCACAATGCCACATGCATAACTGCATAACAAGCACAATGCCACACGCATAACTGCAGTCACAAACCTCACAGCACAGTATGGCACAATGCCACATGCACAACTGCCAAAGTGTACCATTCACTGGGCCAGCAGCTCAACGAATGCAGACATCAGCATGCTGCGTGCCTGATTCACTGCTTATTGTGAGAACTACTCTGAGCGCTGAGTAACTAAGTTTTAAATTAGAGACCTATCATCACACAAAGAGGCCCACAGCCTCATTCACAGACGGCCTTGACAAACAATAAATATATTGTTGATTGCCTCAGAGGAGACCACACATACTGGCAGTAGAGAACCAACTTTTACTATATAAGGTCACTCACGGCCCAGCCCTCTCATGGTTGCATTTGAGAGCCTGAGCCTCAGCTGAGTTACAGCACAAGAGGACCTTGCTACTTGCTCTGAGACCTGCAGAATTGCTGTTGCTGGAGGCCGGGCAACAACAAGTGGCTCTGCTGCTGAGACACACTCCCACGAGTATAACTCTCAACACTCTGATGCTCTCAGAGATTACTCAGTGATAAACAGGCTGCCCATACTGTGATTGAACCCTTTATTTCCGCCCTCATGCATGATGGTACGTGCTTGAGGGCGTATACACCAAACTGCTTAGTACAGCCTCAACACACTGGCCGCAACCCCACACAACACCCTAAATATCTCACATACACACACTCTATGTATCGGAACAGTTCTGATACCATAAAATTTACTACTAGTAATAGGACTCCCAAGCCACACACCCTTCGCTTTTGGCAACCACAAGCCCTGCACTCTTGGCAAGAGTCGACAGAATTATTAGACACTTTAACCAGGGAAAAGATGACGGACCAGTAAAAAGTACCGTCTCAGCGGGTGAAGAAGAGCACACACCAGCCTGTGACAACTGTTACTCTCATTGCCAATAACTCACTGCCAATCGGATTGCGTTTCGAAACACAACTGTGAATCTCTCACAATTGCACCACACACTCCTAAACCGCAAGCCGCTCATGCTGTTATAAGCACTACAGTTGCTACTGTTTGATACAACAATCAAGACCAGCCTGGAATGCCAATTTTGTGGGAGGGCCCGCCACAGTACCAATCATTAGTCTCTGTCCACCCCATGTATATCAGGCACACCTGCTGTCAGGTATCTGCTATCTTGTTGGCAATGATACCAGAAGTATTTAGATGTGTTTACAGTGATCGCACAGAAGTTTCTGACAGTCTTGCAAGCCCACACTGTGCGCCATGTAACATGATTGTGACTGATGCGTTGCCACTCGGTGTAGTAAAAACAGTTATGCCCAGATGTTGGGGCAGCTGCTGCCTGCCTAGCAGCCCAGACAGGATGGTCCATGCCAGATCATGTATAAACACAATACTACCATTGAGCGCCTGTGAGAGACCCTGGGGACCCCCTCCCCCTCGACTGCTGGCAACAGTACTGCCAAGCGCTGCTGCTGCAGATACTCAGCTTGCTGCATCCCTCGAATGCAGCAGTAGGTTGCTGACAAGACGCTGCTGCTGCCGCTGCTGCACCTGCTGCCAGCTCAGCCCATCCGACTTCCCTTTGTATAAATATATATAATTACATATAATAATATATATTAATTAATATATTTTATCAATTATGCCATTCCAAATACAGTTCTGTGTCTGTGGTCCGCTTCTGTGGTCATGACATTACTAAACCCTGCCTCCTGCAGTGCTGCCTCCATATCAAAGCTGTAGTACTCATCAGTCCAGGGCTCAGTGGATTTGAGAAGGGTGAAGATGACAGGTGGCAGCTTCCTGATTGTCTCAGACCTGGTAGGGAGTTCAGCAGTTGCAGCACAAGGTGATACATTATATATTCATATATATTTATACTTATATACTCATAAAATAGTTTTGAGATACAGTTGAGTCTAACTGAGTCGTTTGATCAGGTTGGAGCAGTTGACGACATGCATGTCGTCATCAGCTTTTCCAGCTTGATAAATGACTCATCTAGATTCATATTGTCATATGACAATATGACACATCACAAGGGCTCGAAGAGCAGCTGTCAGCTGACTGGGTTCAAACGTGGAACCCTGTTTTTCTTTCTGAAGTTATGTAACGGGGAGACACGCATCATTCTTTCAGGTTGTAACTGTTAATAACATGACAACATGTTATTGCACAAGGGCCTCGAAGAGCAGCTGTCAGCTGACTGGGTTGTAACCCAGAGCCCCGTTCTCCTTCGTGAAATAACATTATCAACAGCTATTTCTGTATTCATCTTCTATACAACGGAAAGAAATGCTCTTGTTGCTACCGGTGCGAAAAATTGACTCATTTTTGAGTTTGAGGGGACTCGAACCCCTAGCTAGCGATGTAATGGGGAGACACCAAGCACAACATGCTGAGGGAATCAGCTGCAGCAGTACTTTAAGCTGTACACCTAATCCCTTCACCTAAGTGGTGGTAGATAGCGATGTCCATTGTTGCTGCTGCTACAGCATGGAGTAGTGCTCATGGTATGTACCAGAAAAAAAACGATGTTCACAATCACAACAGACTTCAACTTACATTGGGTTTATATCCACGAAGCAGAGCACGCCCCCGGGCTTGAGGATTCTTTTTGCCTCTGTCATGAAGTCCCGCAGTGTTGCCTGTGGGCACTCGTGTGCTATGAAGCTGAACATGACGCAGTCCCAGCTGCTGTCAGGGAAGCCGGTGGACTCAGCAAGACCACGGAGGTAGCGGATCCTCTTGGAGGGCCGCCGACGCCTGAGACAGCATGCAGATGATACAATATGATTGTCTTGTATTGCATTATGATTTTAAAAAGAAATAGCCGGGGCCTGAACAGCATGCACATAGGATGCAGTGATGATAGCAGCAGCAGTAGGTGCGTATGGTTGGTGAATAGTGCATATAGACAGTTGCCGATCCACTTGTTCATCACTGCTGGATTGAATTTGACGACATATATTGTAATTAGTTCATAATGCAGCATTAGATTTTCAAACTGTTTATCAGTATACACATTCTATATTGTGATACTAAAGTGTATGTTGGTTACGCTTTGATTGTGTAGTTATGTAGAAGCATACATAATGCATGAATTTGAAGATGTGTCAAATCGCTGCCCACCTTTCTTCCAGCTCTGCTACTGCCAGGAAGTAGGGTGACAGGTCGAGGCCTGTGATGTTTGCCTGAGGCCACAACTGCTGGTACCAGCGACTGCTGATGCCGGTGCTGCAACCAACATCCAGCAGGTTACCTGGGGCTGGCAGGCGGTGAAGGCTGTAGTAGGCCTGCATACGGTCGCAATGATAAGCAGTTGTATGCATAAGTATGAATAATTATGTCTGATGTAAAAAGCTACAGTTTTTTGTTGCAAGCCGGAAGAGTCTTTTCTCTTTTTCCATTCAATATGCACGCACAGTGTAGATTGAGTGCAGGATTTCGAGCAGCTTCTGCTGCACAGTAACCAGCAGGCAGGCCTAAAATACTTGAGTCATTTTGCATGCAGTGCGCCTGTAGCTTGCATTCTTGATTGCGAGAGTGTGCCAGAGTTTGCTCTGTCAGAATGTCAAGGGACTGTTGACGACATCAATGCAAAACAATCAGTGACACTATATTGTAGTAAGGCACAACACAGCATTGATTCTGCAGATAGATGGTAAAAACAGCAACAAGCAGACGTCCCTTTGATATTATTTTGTCCCGTAATACAGCCCAATTCCTACATATCATGTGAGAGATAGCGGTTGTATAATACTCAGACTGAAGTTTCTGTGTCCTGCCTGCAGTTGGTCATTGATGTTTGTGCGGAACTTCTTCATTGCCTGCTCCCCCGTCAACTGCTCGTTCTTGAATGTGCGCAGTGCAATGGCGTAACTGGCCGGTTCGACTTCATATGCCGCCTGCCAGCTCAGGTTTCCCTGCGGGTAGCTGTGGAAGGGCACCGTGTAGTAGGAGGGGTACTGCAGCTGAGGGTCAGGCTGCTGGCTGAACTCAGAATACAACTGCTGCAGCTGCGAGCAGTAACAGTGCAAGATGGAACATGCAAATTCAAAGGATGGATGATGGATGGTTACTTGAATTCAGGTGCAAGTCGTTGTGGAAAGGCACTGCGGGAGGAGTTTGAGAGGCTTGGCAGATCTGCAGCTGGCACACTGAAGGTATATGCTGCCACTGCTGCTGACAAGACCACTGCTGCTGTTGCTGCTGCTGTTGCTGCTGTTGTTGATATCATCGCTGCTGCTGCTGCTGCCACCCAGTGCTGCTACTGCTGCTGATGATGTTGCAGGTGCACAAGCCAACTCAATTCAGGGTCTTCTGCATGTCCTGCTTATATCTCCATCATCTGCTGCTGCTGTGCATGCATTGTAACCCAAGCAATAAACAGCTGCATTTCTCTGCATACCTCGGTCTGCTGCTGCATGTTGCGCACATGACCGTCCCAATCAATGCCGGCCTTTCTTATTGTGCTTTTCATTTCAGCCATGGCACCAAACCTCATCACTTCAAAAATCGGCTTCGTGTTTATCATCCAGTTGACGATTTGTGACAGTACATTTTGACCTGCAGCATTGGTCAACACGATGGGCTCGATGTTCAGCATGCAGCCACTACTCATTCCCTGTCTCATGCACAGCAACACCACCGGGACTCTACAGTCCACAACATCGTACCGTTTTAGACCACTTAGCAAAACAGGGTCGAAAATCCAAAGTCACTGTCGCTGCTGACCCGTGAATACCATCATTAGCAACAGCAGTACCAGATGTAGAGGGCAGTTCTTGCATGCAGGATGCCTTGTGTGCCTAGCACACTGCCAATAACCCGAACAGCAATATTAGGCGTACCAGTCCAGAGTGGTTGAGCTTTGTCTGTTGCAGCTGCTACAACTACAGATGGCACTCGAGCAGAGCGACGCCCCTGGACGCTGCAGCAGCCTGGTCGCCCTTTGCTATGAAGCTGTTGTTGCAGCATGCTGTTCATTACCTTATAGCTCGTGCAGCTTGCAGTATTAGGAGTTGGAGAGATAATCAGGGGAGGGAGATCGGTAAAGTAGACACGTAATGCTTGACAACCAAGTTGTGTGGACCTATGCCTTGATCAATTCCTCATAGCGTGGCGCCGACAAGTACGAGCGCCTGATACCAAGTCGGATTTGCAGGTGTCTTACAGGTAGCCATTGAGACGTGTACCAGATGACTGTTAAAGAGCACTGAAAGGGTATCATGACAGCACAAGCCACCTGTTATTGTTGCTCGAAAATGTCCAATGGATAGGCGAGTTGTATTGCTCAACCTAGACCCTCGCATGCAGGTACACGCCTATGGCATGTACTGGACAGGCATAGATCAGACTAATCGGATTACTGTGAAGACAGATTGTGAGGAGCCACCAGTACAATTCACAATTGCAATGCTGCAACGCTGATAACATCCGACTCTGCTAGAGGCTTCTTGAACAGAAACTTTTGGAAATAATGAATTGTTCATCAACTTGAAGGATACTATCGCATTGAATGCGACACTCAACAATGCATTCATCAACAATGCATTCAACATCATGATGCTTGGATGCTGCAGGAATCATTTACCCTGCAGGGCAGCTGCCAGGCGCCAGCTGTCATTGATGATCAGTGATGCGTCATGCATGTATGCCAGTCAAACCCTAGCTGGCTATAGCTGCGGCAGCGGCAGACCAGCCTAATGTGGTTAGACTTACGTTAGAAGAAGACTTCACATATGTCACTGATCTGTACAGAGCACCTTGTCGCCCAAGCAAATCTGAACACCCCCCAAACACTGCAGTACTGTACTGCCTTTTTAAGCAGCAACGTAGATATCAATATCACTGCTCGATCACTGTCAGCAAGCTTTCATTGTGCACCAGCTGTCCTCCGTGCATTGCAACAGACGACATGAACATGCCATGTCCCGCATGTGTGGCTGCTGGGTGCAAACAATTGATAGCAGCAGTCACTATGGCAATTCTGCCATTGGCCTTGCTTCTCATGTCAGAAGTGAAAAACACAACCAGCACCATCCTCTTGACAGGAGGACAGTGCCCATGTCTGCTGCACAACCAATTGTCACATGAACTGCCGCAGCGGCTGTTATGACACCTATACGTCCAGTTATAATTCAGACTTAACATTCTCCCTGCAAGTTAGCGGTCAATAATGCAGAATCATACAGCACCTTAGAGCTGCAGTAGAAAGACAATACCCACCACCAACAATGCCAACAATGAAAGTAAAGGCAAATGCAACGCTGCCATACCACTTGGGTGCGTCTCAACAGTAACAATTTTTTCCACAAACGCAGTGCATAAGGTGGAACACTGTATGGTCTAGTCATCGACAGCACATCCTGCTCTGGTACATCCCCAAAGACGTCGCCGCATGTCACATGGCATGCTCAAGCAGGATACAGATTCTGGAAATGCCTGATCCTGACAATGCACACCCGATCAGTACAAAAATAGTGGCCCCTGCTTCAAGCCATGCGGAAACCAGCAGCCGAACTAGTTGACAGCTGGCCCTGGACAGATCCTACTTTGCTGGAGCAGTGTTACAGTAGCAGCCTCTATTAGCAGGCGCAGGCGACTTGTTGCAAGCCTGCTAAGGCTCGTGTCGACAAACAACATGCAATGCAAAGCATTGTGAGTACAGCATAGTGGTTTACTCTTTGCTGCAGGCACTGTCTCAGCCAAAGCCGACAGATTGGCATGAGCACAACATGGCCCAATGATGGGCAGAGTGCCGGCGCCAGCAAAAGCCGACTCCAGAAAACTACAAACCCCTGATCATCTTACTTCTCTCCCCCCAACCCAACCACACACCCACACACCATCACCACCACCCACTGGGCATCAGTGCACTGCCTGCACTGCTGTTCTAGAGACACTTGGCCTGAGAGTAGATCTGTTATGACTTGGCCTAGAGTGGATCTGTTATGGCTTGGCCTGAGAGTAGATCTGTAATGAATCAGTGCTAGGCAGATTCTCATATCAAGAGCACAGAGAACCTAAACCACGCTGAGGGACTGATTGCCTGTGGTAACATGACTCCAGGGACTCCAGCCTCAGAGATGTGAACTTCAAATCTTGAAGGTTGTGTCCAGTCCAGCAGCAAGTCCTCCATCATGCTGAGGGTCATCACAACCACCACAAGACCCATCACCACCACCCCTGTAACACGCCTTGCCCTGTGAAGCCTTCAAAGCAGCAGCATGACCACAGCCAGCATACCTGGTGTTGCTGTGGGTGCGATGCCTTTCAGAAGCACTCCTGCTGGCAAGGATTACCCTGTTGCTGCTGGTGATGTCACTGGCGGCGGCAGCACATGCTGCAGCGGAATCCACATCTGCATCTTTGGTTAGTAAGCTGGCAGTATCCTCTCTAAGTAAGATACCACCTCCACATTTTCCATCTCGGCCTCCTCCTCCTCCTCCACCTGCTGCTGCTGCATCACACCGACAGTCGCTGCCAGCATTGCTGCTGGCCGTAACGCTGGCAGCAGCAGGCGCCACAGCGAGCGTCATGCTGCTGGCACTGATGTCGTCCTCAATTCCGGTGCCCCTGCTGCTGCTGCTGCTGGCGCTCAAAGGCGCACTGCTGTCAATGCTGCTGCTGTTGTACCGTGTTGCTGTCGGTGTTTCATTCCAAGGGAAATCCAAGCACTGCACGTTTGCAGGACAGCTCAACACCTCATAAACTTCAGAGGCCTCACTGCCAACTGTGCACAGCTGTTGCTGCTGCTGCTGCTGTTGGGAATATTTGCAGCTGCTCTGCATGCACCTGCTGCTGTTCTGTGGATGTGGCGGTAACCCATGTGCTGCTGCTGGAGCAGTGTGGATTGCAGTAAGTGGGCTGGGCCTATTTAACCTCCACCCCCCTTGCTGTCTACTGCTGATGTTCGCTGCTGCTGCACTGCTGCCCACTATCAAGCCCGGGCTGCTGCTCCTGTATGCGCCGCTGCCGCAGTTGCTGCTGCTGGGGGCAGGTTGCATCCGCCACCGTTTGAGAGAGTCGGGATGGCTCCTGGAGAAGGGTCCTGCCGATGCCTCACTACTAGCAGTAGGGCTGCTGCTGCTGCGGTAGTTGTTGTTGTCACGATTGCAGCACTGTGTACTGCTGCTGACGCCGTCCATGCGGGGCAGCTGCTGATGCTGCTGTTGCTGGATGCCCATGCTATCTTGACAGCCGCTGTTGGAGAGACCCGTGAGTGCAGCCACGTCTATGACAGCTCTGCTGCTGCTCAATGCATGGTGGCTGCTGCTGCTGTTGCCATCTGTGCCAGAGAGGGGGTCTACTGAGGAATTGATGCTCAGGGATTTGCTCCAGCTTTTGCGGGGTTTCAGCAGCGACTGTATGGAGCGCTGCAAAGTACTGCAGGGCATGGCAATCAATAAAGACAGTTTGTTAGGTTTACGGTGCTATTCAAAAAGAACACTGAATATGCTGTGATTATTTTACACAGAAAGGTGACTGGGGGATTGCACCTGAGGGTCTACTTCTCTCAACCTGGATTTGGTATAGAGACTTGCAGAAAGAAACTTGTGTTGTTGCCTTTTTGTTGACAGGCCATAATTACCTGTGTATTTTAGGTTTTCTGCTGCTTTGGGGTGTTGAACTTCTACTGAGCTGCATAGGCAGCGCATTGCTTTCCCTGCAAAATGAGCTTCGAACGCTGCTGGTTGTCCTGACCACGTACTGCTGCTGAAGCGTCCTCGCAGCACCGGGAGGCTGAGAGGGGTGTCTAGGAGGAGTCTGTGCTGGATGTTGTAATCCTGACGAGCCTGCCTCACGCCGTTCCAGCTGCTGCTGTTGCACAGATATCAACTGCAGCAGGGCTATGTGATCTTGTTGGAGCTGCAGCAGTTCTTTGCGTAGATGTATGTTTTCATACAGGAGCCCCTGTTTGTCTTCCAGAAGCCTGCAAACGCATGTGCAGACGCCGTTTTGTCGAGAGGCGGTAACAGAGAGCTGCTGTTGTGTTGATGATGCGGCAGGTCCGTCACTGCAGCCGCATGGTCTATAGGCAGAACATAACATGCTCAACAAAGATAAAACAGCAAACCGCATAAACTGGGGGCCTATTGTCCTCTATTGGCAACGGAAAGCGGCTGCCTGTGTCTATGACGGAACAGACCAACTGCCCCACCTCTGCCGCTCTAGAGCCCAGCAGCTACCAACTGAGTCCTGGATCGGTGCTTCAACAACGTGGCTCATGGCTATGCAGCTAGCAGCTCAAGCTCTCTGTACGTTTTGGTTGACTGTAGTCCCAACGATCATGTTGAACTTCATCATTGACAACCAGGATCAAGCTCCAGCATGCTGTATCGCTGTGTTGCGTAACATTGTAATGCTGAGCCAGGCCGATGCTGATCATGAGGGTACCGGATGTCACTTAATAGTGCCGAGGCATTCATCGCGTGTCGGCGTCATTGGATGCACCATTCATAAAACTTCAATTAGAAAAATCCTTGCCCATAGAAACTTGCTCAGGCTGTCTACTCAGATTCAGTTTCATAACTCATCCGTGCTCAAAACCTTATGAACAGGTTACCACCGCATCACCCCAACCTTATGTATTGCGTGGTACATGCAAGTAGCCTGTCTGTGATAGCTGTTCCCGCTGTTGGCTGCTATCCCTCTGACCACTGCTGCTCTCTCCTCGCTTGCTCCATGCCGAGCCCCTTAGCGGCCTTCAACGTACTCAACACTTTGTACCTCTGATACATTTGCCAACAGTAGTCATTCAACGCTTGTGCACATATACGCTGCTAGTACTTTGCCAGCCCAGCTGCTGTCACTTCCTGGTGATATCCTTCTGCGCGTTCCAGAACGCAAGTAAACTGCGGCAGAGCCAGATGGCTCGCACAAAGTCTTCCAATAGCATTCCGGCGGTGTGCTGCTGCTTAGCAGGGGGTCTGCTGTCCTCCAGCTGCTGCGTGATCCAGCTGCTGTTGAATTACACCTCCATTGGATGTGCTGGCTTTAGTGTCCTGACCCCGTATCGTAAGTTCCTGTCCAACTGCAGTCGTCTTGAAATTTTCCAACCCGTACATATTCTATTGTTGCACGTGATTGGCTTTATTTCTTCATCCTACACTCTTATCTGCTTCAAGTACCTGTCCTGAAGTGCGCCCCCCCCAGCCCTGGGCAGCAGTTGGTGTTGCAGCCTGCACGCACAAGCCCCTTCTTTGACGTTTCACACCAACACAGCAAATTTCATTGCCATGCACGGACGCCGGCACACAGTGCTATTCACACAGTTCTCCCACACTGCTGTGCTGCTATCACCGCCCACCTGCAGGCCACTACTTTAGACTCCTAACAGGAGGTTTCCTGACCTACCTGCTACTCTCCCAAGGAGTCAACAAACGTACTTTGACTACTACGCTAGTTTCACTTCTGTTGATGGCCAGTCAAGATTTTCTCAGCGCTCAAAACCGCGGCAGTTTAAGCAGCATCCAACAGCTTGTAACTCATTACAAGCTGCTGCCAAGTGGGCTTCTTAGACCCCAGCAGCAGCCAGCAGCTCAGCGGATTGTTCTGTCCGTTCAAGGCATGCGCTGTGAGGCGTGCTCAGCGAAGTTGAAAGGGAATCTAGCAGCTTTAGCAGGTGTGGATAGTTGTACTGTGCACTTCAGCAGTGGGCGTGTGGAGGTCTGGTCAAACAGCACTGCAGCAGTGCAGCCTGAGGTGCTGCTAGAGGCTGTCAGGGCAACAGATGACAGTTATGACGTTATCTTTGATGGCAAGGAGTGTTTCAACACAGCAGATCAAGCAGTGCCTTGTCCCACTGAGCCAGGGGCTGTGGTAGAGCGGTGATAGACTGCTGCTCATGAGGTCACAAATGCCATATATATGCATGTGGCGTCTCAGCAGTGTCAGCAGCAATGTCGACAACGATCACTGCAGTGTCTCGCTGCAGATGCAGCAGCCGTGGCAACAACAGCAGCAGCAACAGCAGCAATAACAGCAGTAGCAGCAACATTCATATTTCTGGGGGGATCCTATATCACCTTGACCACCAGTAGCTGCTCTATGAAGCTCTTCTGACCAGAGCAACAGCGGTATCTGCAGCAGCTTAGGGGGATTGGTCGATCATTGCAGGAGTTAAGGACGTAATATGCAACACTAACAGCATGTGTAAACTTATCATCCATTGTGAATGTGTTTTTTTCGGTTGTTAAGAGTAATGGTTTACAAGGTTGATGCCACCAAGGCCAGTAGGCTACTATAGCTATGGCAGTTTTGCTACCGCGCTTAACTCATTCCACCCTGTTGTTTGCTACGACTAATTCTTGCAGCGACCCGAACCGCGAAATGACGAAATTTTCTAGATTTGATACTATGCTGAGCACTGTGATTGTGTATTTCTTGAAGACAGCAGTCGTATGGCATTGTGCAGGAGGTTTTGCGCTGGCTGTCAGCTCATGGTGCTACTGGTCTATACTGCCCAGGTACATGCTCTATCTAGAAGAGATAGAGCCATGCAACATTGGATGAGCTGGCAAATAAACCGACATGCGAGGGAGCCGCCATTCAGAGATGACGATTCCATGCTGGCGCTGCTAGCTCTTTTACATGCAAAAAGCAGGTGTACGTGCAGAGCAGCGTTATGCCTGCAATGGCCAAATGTAGACACTGTTGAAGGGGCCAATCACAGAATGGTACTGCATGGTTCAATTCCTTTTACAGCAAAAGGACAGTGTGATGCTTGACTTTGTGGCTGGAGCTTGGTGGGCATAGGGGCTGTCCTTGTAAAACAAGTTGAGCCATGCAGCAAGTTGAAATGCTATGGCAAATGCGCTGACAGGCATGTGCGTTGAGGGCATGTGTCTGTGAGTTGAACTTAGTATGCTACAGTAGGTGATGTTGCAGATGCTGCAGCAGGGTGAAACTCCAGTGACAGACGGGTTGGTTTTGCTATCATATTCCTTGCCAGATGATCTGGGGCCATCATGGCATGACTGCCTACAGCAGCAACAACAGCAGCAGCACGGATCGCCCCTCAATGCTCCGCTTCTGAAACCGTGACAAGTTGTACTGCAGAAAGCTGCTATTGGTAGAAACAAGCCAACACGGGCCTGGTGCCAGTGACGGCAGCAATGGCATTGCCTTTCCCGAGTAGGCAGTGTGGCTGGCACATTCAGGCGACCACTGCAGCTGTTATTTGCTGCAAAGCCGAACTTTCGCATCGGCTGTGTATGTACAGATTGATCATTCAGAGTACCCTGTATGACGAGCACAATGAGCTGAAGCAGACACAGGCGCTGTAAACATTGAGTTCAATCAATTCAAGGCCAAAGCTCCCGGACATTACCGTCCATTTCAGCGTTTTCGAACAGTGTTTCCCTTATGACAGGATCGTGCATTCAGAACTGCTGTTGTCACTGATTTTTTCGGCATGGAGCCATCCTCAAGCTGACAAGAGACACACAGTCTGTGCCAGTAACAAGTCCCTGCTTGCACTTTAGAAACTCCCGGCATTGTAATTGAAAGCAGCCAATATCAACTGATATCGGACGTTGGTTGGGCTGGTTCCAGCTCTTCATGTGTTGCTGTCTCTCCAAACAACATCGGGTGTCCGAAGCGCACTGCACGCGGTCCTGGAAGAGCATATAAATGGAAATATTGTTGCATTAGGCGTTTTCTTCGGTTCCTGTGCCCTCTCAATGCAGCAGCAGTCACAAGCGGGAAAGTGATCATCAGAGAGAAAGACCAGCCTGTTCTTGCCCTCTAGTGTTCCTCGCTCATGATGCTTGAAGCAGGGCAAGTGAGATATGAATTAGAAGATAGAGGTGACAATGAGAACCTGCTGCACTGCTACATTCCGAAGGACTTCACGCCAAAGTAAGTGGACACTGTTGGGTACTCTAGGCACCACTGCCATTTGCGGTCGCCCGTTTGATCCATTGACGATAATGTCTGCTGTGATATACATTGTAGAGACGTCGATCTGAGCTACGAAATTGATGGCATCAGCAGAGGTCGCATTGCCATCCACTTCGACACAAGTTTTCGCGGCAAGTTGGGTTGCGTAGAGCTTGACGGTGAGCGTCAGGCCTTCCTCTACCAGGTTTTGTCGCCCATGAAGTCCAGCGGCAGCTGTACCTTTGGGCAATCTGCGCATTCCCAACAGTTTGATGCATGTACCCACCCAGCATGTTGAACACCACCACATCAACAAACTCTCATGAACTTCTCGCAGGCTTTGTATTTCCCGACGGTCTTGAGGCCAAGTTCAACAAAAAGCAGTCCAGATACACTTTCAGGTATACCTACATCAGTTTATCTTGGACATTGTCAGCTGCCCACAACAATCCTGCAGCCTTTCAGGGCTCAGCTCACAACGTGGACAGGCCGTGCCGTACATTGACCTAACCGTACATCAACCTGAAGCATAATAACGTGGGAAACCCCCTACATCCAATGTGTCTATGATACTCACATAGCGATTACGCCTCTATACAGGCTCATAAAGGCCGAGCAAGCCGCATCATCCACTACCTCTGAGGACAGGGACTCAGCGGCGGAGCCAGAACATGAAGACATGGAGCATTTCAGCGATGCAGCGAGTAGCAGTGAGCAAAGCACCTGTATGGCAGCGGCGTGCATGTTTACCATGCGCAAAATACTGTAAATATGATGCAGTCTGTCATCAAGTCGACAGAACCATTGTACGGCGCTGACGCAAGCTGCAAGTCCCTGTGCAGCGCATGCATGTCGCATGTCAAATGACCGACAGCAATGAGCAGGGTATTGGCAAATGCTTCTGAGTCACATCAGCATTTAGGACTGCAGGACTGCAGAACCTCTTGCACCATCATCAATAGGTCAGCCACAAGTATTTTGCCCCAGCAATTGACTGCTAATCTAATCACACACGTAATGTCCCTTTTGTCAACTGCAGTCCCTCGCAGTGCATCGCCAGCAGATTCTCTGGGCGCATATGACTACGATAATGTCTCAGCAGTGTCAGCAGTAGCAGCAGCAGCAGATGCCAATGGCAACAGCAGCCACTATGTGCAACAGCAGCAGCACAGCCAGAAGCAGCAAAAGTTTGCTGGACAGCTAGAAACAAGATCTCTAGATGCTGCCGATGACGCTGCACCTGATACTGCCGACAGTGATCAGAGATCTGTCCCAGCAGCGGCAGCAGCAGCAGTAATAGCAGATGCCAGTAAGGGAGGCGCTGATGGGGATCACGATGATCAAGAGGAGGAGGAAGAGGATGAAGCTGGAGAGGCAGCAGCAGGTGGGATGGGGTGTGGCAAGGAACTTGCTTTGATTGTAAGCAGCTGTACTGTGTCACAGGAAGGTCTTCGCCCATATGAAACGGTTTGTTGTCCATTTGAAACAGTCTTGGTGATGCAGCAGATGAATGAAGTGCAGATCCAGGCCAATGGCAGGCAAGGCAGCATGCATTGGCACTTGAGGAACAGCAGCTGCTGCAGCAGCAGCACCGCCAGTGTTATGCTGAACAGTCAGACCCTTGAAGCGTCAAGCATCAAATTGCCTGCTGGGCGTTAGCATCAAGTTGCCTGCTGAGCGTTAGCAGCAAATCGCCTGCCAATGCTCAGCAGCAAGGCAAATTGCCTGCTGAATGTGCTGTAAGCCTTGCTTGGGTGCTCTTTCAAGGTGCAGTATCTGGCGATCCACTTCTTTCATATGCCATGCTACTGCTTCTGCCATGTTGCTGCTTTTGCAGAGAGTGCAGCCAAGAAGGGCAAGAAGCGGCGTGGTCAGCGCAAGAAGAAGAAGAAAAAGGGCAAGGGAGCTGATGATGATGTCAGCACAGCAGATGCTGATGTGGCAGCTACAGCCGATGCAGCAGACAGCAGCACAGCAGCAGCAGCTGCGGATCAGGATGAGCAGGAAGTTTTCCTGGATGCCATCAGTGAGGGTGGCGATGATCTGCTGACATCTGACACCCAACAGCAGCAGCAGCAGCAGCAGCAGCAGCAGCACAACGATCAGGCATCCCGATCAGCAGCCGTGGACGAAGCAGCAGCAGCAGCAGCAGCAGCGCCTAGTCCACGCAACAGGCCCCCATCAGCAGCACCTCCAGTGGTGTTTGACTCTGACAGTTACATGAGCCATTTCACTGAGGAGCCTTGCGCTGGCACGACAGAGCTTCCTGCCAATGCTGTGGAGGTGTTACAGATGCCGGAGAGTTTGTTGCAGGGCCCGGCTGTAGCTCAGTGCCTTGACACACATGCATGCAAGGGAGAGGACAAGGCCATGAGGGTCGTGGGAGCCAAGTGGACCCCAGTCAACAGCACAGGTGTGCACAGAGCAGCAGCAGCACAGCAGCGGAAGGGGCTGGCCCAGTTTCAAGTGAATGTCAGCAGCAGATATCAGCAGCTCAGCTGGTTGTGAGCCCCTCATATGCCTGCACGGTGTTGCAGCAGTACACTCAGGGCATCGCCATGATCATATTGCAGATGGGTGAAAAACTGCCAGCTACTTGGTTGCGTAGCACCTCATCATCAACATACCAATTATACCTGCTGTTGGCTCTCAATCAGTTCAGAACGACCTCAAACTGGTGTGTGCTGCAGTTGGGACGTCCTTCTCTGCTTTTGGCATCTTTGATGGTCATGGCGGCAAACCAGCAGCAACGTATGCCTCCAAGGAGCTGTTGCCAAACGTTATGAAGTTGGTTGACAGGTGGGTGGTGGTGTTGTTATATGAGGTATCAACCATCTGTCCTCCGTAATGTTTCATCACAGCTTGCTTTCGACACTTTGTTGCCATACATATTCCGCTGTCTATAGAAGGCCGCGGGTTTCACGCTCGCTGTGGGTTCTCCCTTCTTGATGGCAATTGGATCCCTCGCTGCTTTCACACTTCGCAACGGCTTCTTGTTCTGTATCTTCGTAGTTGCATTTGTAATTTATTTTTATATGTTATAGCCTGCCAGGTGCGCTTTCCAGCGTGTGGGCTGATTGTAATTAGCACTTGCGGCGGGACCTGTGTTGCTTGCGGCCTCAGTGCACACAGCAGTCGCGGCGGCCTTCAGCTTGCCATAGTGATTGATATAAGTCATTTTAGCTGAACTCCAGTTTGTACAGAGGATGCTGCTATGGCTGACGTGTCAGATATGCCGTCAATATGCTTGCCTGCTGTCGGCACCCCTATATATGTCGTAGCAACCCCATGTTTGTTACGACTGTACTTGAACAGGATCTGTTCTACAGTTCGTACACCCTGTCTGTGTTTCTCAACTCAGACAAGTTCCTCACGCTAGATGCGGATTAGAAGCCACACTGCATGAGTGGGACGTTTGCCGGCTCGTGGCCAAGCGCTGCTTGGACGCAGCTGTGCTGGTTGATCGCGGCAGGGAGCTCATTCCCCCCTGCCACTGCAGTGTGGCCGTCTGATAGCGCCCTTTTGCACCTTGACTCGTGGTGTTGCTATCTCTATGTGGCTACTACTGATTAGCTCCATGCAGAGAGAATATATATCAATACTCAGGCGCAGGCCTACCTCCTGGCTGTCCTTGAAACTGAGTTCTGGGATACCCTGCAACAAGCACTCTTGAGTTCTGGCATCAAAGTGGTGATGAAGGGCATCCAGCAGCTCTGCGCCTCGCGGAGCCACCAGGACAACTGACACTGGCTTGCCAGAAGGTCACAGCAGGTCACAGAAAACATCACTAATGGGAAATCCTCCTTGCTGTTCCACACTGTGATGCTGTGCAGGTGCAAAGAGGGCAGCAGCAGTGGGCTGGTCAGCAGGCAGGCATCAACAGCAGTCCCAGATAGCCCAGGGGCAGGTGCTGCTGTTGACTCAGCTGCCGAGTCTGATGGAGAGACCTGGGGGGTTGAAGTAACAGAACATGACAAGGCAGTGTGGGCAGCTCAAGAGGCCCTTGTGGACAGATTACCAAAGGTAAGCACACTGCTGTTGCTGCATGGTTTCTTAGAGGAGGAATGTAATATGGAGGAATGATAATGATATGCTCTGATCCCTGCAAGTCTCACAACATACCAAACATGCATTTAATCAGTGTTTATAACATGGTGGAGGTGGACCCAGTTCAGGCTTGTCTTGGCCCCTCAACACTAGTAAGTGCTGTCATTAGGAAACAGGATTGGTTCTGTTTGTGAGATGAGTAGGTTTTAGAAGGGAGGAGAATGTATCTACAGTTTGCCACACAGACTTGGCAGCAGCTGTATTGGCCAGAGAATGCTCCAAAGCTTGCGTGGCAAACTAAGAACTATTCAGAATAGTTTTATTTTCTGAGGAATTTCTGGCAAGAATCTAGGCCTGTGCTGACAGAGACTCGTCACACAACAACGACCTGTCAGCTTGCAAAGGCAGGAAACCCTTCCCTGGTCTGACCTGTGTGGACTTGAACAGCCAGATACCTAAGCACCCCAGCTGCCTAGCTCTTATCTCTGCTACTGCTGCTGCTGCTACTGCTGCTGCTGCTCCTGCTGCTGCTGGACCATATCTCTGCTGCTCCAGGCGCTTTTTGCTGGGTTCCTAGAGGCCGACAAAATCTGCCGTCAGCGCCACAAGACCAGCGGCACCACTGCCACACTGGCCATCGCTGTCGGCTGGGAGTTGTTTGTGGCAAATGTCGGGGACAGTGCTGCCTACCTTGACACCGGAAAGGAGGTGATAGCAGTCAGTGGCAATCACAGGATTGATGATAATCCAGCAGAGAGGGCACGCATCATTGCTGCGGGAGGTGAGTGTTGTGGTGTGTGGTTCAGAGCAGATACAGAGGGATGGCTGTGACACATTCACATCATGCTGACACAGCTGAACTGATAATAGCATCTGAGCTGAAAAGCACCTTATTTATAACCGCAGATAAGTCAGCCTCATCTTTGGCACAGGATGAGCCATTGACTCCGCTTCCTGACCTACCGCTGCTGCCGCTGCCGCTGCTGCTGCTGTGTCCTGACATTGATACCTTTTCAATTGAGCAAGTGCTTCTTTCTGAACATGCATATTCAGTAACATAGCCCAAAAACTATTGTCAGCTTGAGTGAGCTCTGCCACCGCCGCCGGTGCTGCTGCTGCTGCTGCTGCTGCTGTGCTTATGCCTTGCTGTATGTCAGGTGAGGTGAGCAAGTCGTGTCCTGAGGGCGTGCCTGTTGGTCCAGACCGTGTGTGGCCAGGAGGACTGGCAATGTCAAGGACTATTGGAGACCCACATGCACCTCAGGTACTAACGCAATATAATAATACTGAGTTTGACACAATAATGCAGCAAATGTTTGTATTTTTGGTTTCAATTTCGAGATAGTATGTTGAGTTAGCTCACAACATATCAGGTAATGTCAAGAGTACTGTCATAAGTAAGTAGATACTTTTCAAGCCGGTGAGGGGGGCTGTACCAGTTGTGGATTTCTCCTTATCTGTCTGCCTATATCAGTGCTGTTCTGGATATTCATCTTGTCTGAGTAGTCTAAACCTGGTCACATCTCTGCACTGAATTTTCATCATTGCCCCTGCTGCTGCTGCTGCTGCTGCCATGTTCTCACAGGTAATTGCTGTTCCTGACATCCGGCACATGACACTGCCCACTACTGGAGGTCGGCTGGTGATTGCCAGTGATGGCGTCTGGGACCACATGCAGCCCAAGGGCATGATACACCAGGTATGAATTCATCACACACTTCTGTGTGGAAGTATGCTTCAAATATGCATTATTGAACCTTCCGGTATCATGAGTACCAAAAAATCTACAGTTATCTTTATTATCTGCAAAATGCAGGAAGAGTTTTGAAAATGAAATTGGCGGGATGGTAGCAATTGCTGGCCTATGCCAACTAGGTGCCACAAATCGCAATGCTGGTAAAAACATTAGGTATACATATAAAACTCTACACAGATTAGAACCAATAGCAGGCAGCCCAGGAGCCTGATACACCAGGTAACAAACCAGGTCCATCTTTGCTGCATTGGAGCAAGCAGCCACTGTTTGGTAAACCCTAGAAATCCTTTAACCCAACCCATGTTGTATCTATGTACATGCTGAGGCTTGGACTGCTGCTGCTGCTGCTGCTGCTGCTGTGTCAGGTGCGCAATGAGAACACCGAGGCGGCAGCCAAGAAGATCGCCTACGCCGCCATCAAGAAGAAGGGCCTCAAGGACGACGTCAGCGTCCTCGTCGTGGACTTTACCCCCACACCCGGCGACCTCAGGCCGCCGGCACTCCTGCAAGGCCCACAGCGCGACGCAGTTGAACCCTGCCAGGTCAACCGGCCCTTGATGGAGGTCGAGGTCGACGCTGCTGTCGTCGCCAGCGCATCGGACTCGAGAAAGTCCGCCAACGACGAGATTGCCGCCGCGCTGCAGAAGCAGGCATCCGTCACGGCGGTGGCGGCCGCTGGCGGATCCCATTGGCGGGATGTCGCCACGGCGAGGCGGACCACAGCGCTGCTGCTGCTGCGGCAGCAGGCACGTCGGGAGGCAGAAGCAGCAGCAGCGGAGGCAGCGAGGCGTGCTGAGCTGGCAGCAAAGGCGGCAGCCGAGTCCAAGTCAGTCGGGCTGTCGGATACCTACCGTGAGTTGGCTGAGTTGCGGATTGATGCCGAGGCCATGGTTGCTCAGGTTCAGGCAGAGCAGCAGCAGCAGGAGAAGGCAGCAGCGGCAGCACCAGCAGCAGCAGAGGATGCTGAGGGGTGGGAATTTGTGGGCAACAGCAGCACAGCAGATGCTGGAAGTTATGTGCCTTTTGAGCAGCAGATTCAGCGCACTGCTGGCCGTGGTGGCAGCCGGGGCCGTGGCCGGCAGCAGCGGCAGCAGCAGCAGCAGGATGGCGGTGTTGGCAGAGATCAGGGTCATCAAAGGGACAGCAGGAGGCGGGAGAGGCGTGGTCAGCTCCCCCCTGCTGCTGCTGTTGCTGTTGTTGATCATGCTTATTCTGCTGGGGTTGCTGCTGCTGACGGTGCCCAAGACCAGCAGCAGCAGCAGCGGAGTGATGGTGGCAGGGGAGGCAGAGGGAGTAGAGGGTTTAGAGGAAGGGGTACGAGTGACAGGATGAACCAATTAGAAGTGGCAGAAAGGGGCAGCAGTAGTGAGAGGCCTCGTAGGAGAGTCCAGAGTGATCATGCAGGCCACTCTAGATTCCATGATGAGCAGCAGAACCAGAACGGGGCCCAGGGGCCATATGCAGATGGCAGTGCTGCGGTCTCCAGTCCTCCAATTGCCGCTGCTGTTGATGCTGACAAGAGCTCTGCACAGCAGCAGCAGCAGCAGCAGCAGCATTATGGTGGCAGAGGTAGGGGCCGTGGAGACAGGATGGGTGGGGCCAGGGCCAGGGGAGGTCGTGGTGATCGTGGAAGAGGCGCACCAGCAGCAGCAGAAGATGGGCAGCAGCAGCAGCAGCAGCAGCGGTTTGAGCCAACCAATGGTGCAGTTGAGTCAGCTGCAAACCACCATGATGATCAGCACCCGCAGCAGGTCAGGCCCAGACAGCCCCGACAGCAGCGTGCATATAAGCCTGTACCACCTGCTGCTGCCAGTGGACATTTCGCAGCAGCGACACCTGATGCTGATGGAACCATTGCAGCCCCCACAGCAGAGAAAGGCGCTCCAGCAGTAAGGATCGTACCCCGTCCTGGTTCTAAGCCTGCTGACCCTGCTGCTGCTGCTGCTGCCAGTGGGAGCCGCTTCAGCGGCAATGTGTGCTTCAAGTGCCAGCAGCCAGGGCACTATGCTAGGGACTGCCGCAACAGCAGCACTGCCGCTAGTTTGGGTGCAGGTGGGCCAGCTACCAGTGCAGGGCATGAGCAGTATGGTGACAATGCTGCTGCTGCTGCTGCTGCTGCTCCCACTACTGTTGAGGGAGGGCGTGGTGGTGGTTCAGGGTACAGGGGCGGCAGAGGTGGATACAGGGGCAGCAGCAGGGGTGGCAGGGGACGTGAGCGCCCACCGCAGCAGCAACAGCAGCAGCAGCAGGTTGTGTGATGTAGAGCAGACCAGCCCAAACAGTGGCCTAGTCAAAGCCACAAGTGACAGCTGCAGGTGCCAGGCGCTTGCTCTTTGAGCCATCATGATGAAGTATTGTTTTCAGGTCAGGTTTGCTTTTTGTGTTGCCAGCCTGGCAGCTCCCAGAATTTTAGTGCATTTAAGAACCGTTTTCAGCCTTGATAGTAAGGTGCCTAGCTGTGTTTGTGTCTGTTGCAAGGGGTTACTGCATTGCAGTATAGGGCGTGCCTCTTGTCTGGAGTGGCACTTTATATTTGTTGCTACAACTTGTAGGCTGGCAGCATACCTAAGGATCTGAGTCCCAAGTAGCTAGCTTAGAATTTGCCGTAGGTAGGGCAACTGGCAGTTTTCTGGGATTAGAGCTAGTAGTGGCTGCATGTGAGAGGTGATTGAGGCCCTTTAAAAACTACGACTTAAATCGTTTTTACCCCATACCGTACCAGAAAACAAACAAACTTTGTTGTGACAACTGTGAAAGCCCCAGCAAACGGCATGTCTGCATCGCCATGTCCAGAAGTAAGTCTAGCTGTGCGTCCCTTTCGCAACTTTACATAAACTCTAACGTACATCTGATGCGTAAACATGAAGGTTATCTAGATGGCAGCAGGTTACTCTGCTTAGGAGCCAAGGCGCCTTGGCTATGTCCTGCAACAGGATCACACTGATGGTAACCTCGACAGAGCGGGACGGATGTTTGTGAGGCCTACAGATGCAAGATAGACGACAAACCAGATCATATGCTGCCTATAACACAGCAACCAGCAGCAATTGGCTTGTGACTCCTGGAGAAGCCCGTGATCATAGCTGAAGCCCGCCTTACTAAGTGAGTTACATGTGCTGCCAGCTGATCATATCAGGGGCTAGTTGCATACGATCTCTTTGATGATATCAAATGCAGCGAAAGGTGCACAGTGATGACTTTCGCGGCTGTGGACAGTGTCATGCATTATAACGTACTGTCGCCTTCCACTGCCTGCTTCGCTGTATAAGATCAAAATCAAGCTGTTTACAACAGTCATGCTGCCTTTGCGCCTGCTCTATAAAGCACAGCGCCAGTTGTGTTCGGCAAACCACCACGCAGCTCCACAGCAGCCTTTTTCCGCGGTCATTGTGCATTTCCATACTTAGTACAACAAGCAAGAGACATAATGGCGAGTAAGGTATGGTCATGTGCAGTCGCCATGGTGTCAATGTGATGAAGCTGCAGTTCAGCAGTCTTCGCCTGCATACAGGTGAAGCTTACCAGCTCAGACAACCAGATGTTTGAGGTTGATGAGGAGATCGCAAACGAGTCGCAAACAGTCAAGAACATGATTGAGGGTGGGTGCCTGCCTCAGCCCTCTGCTGTTTTTTCGGCATGCCCTGCTTCACCAGCGTAGCCTTTATCTGGCGGGTTCCTCTATTCACATATATTCTTGCTACGTGCAGATACTGGTACCGAAGACATCATCCCCTTGCCCAATGTACCAGGCAAGATCTTGGCCAAGGTCATTGAGTACTGCAGGTTCCATGTAGAAGCAAACAAAAAAGTAGATGATAAGCCAGCAAAGAGTGAAGATGATATCAAGCAGTGGGACACAGAGTTCGTCAAGGTGGACCAAGCAACGCTGTTTGATCTCATCCTGGTGAGAGCAGCGGCTGCAGACGGCCAGCTCCCTCCAGAGCGTCAGAAGCATTTGGTGTTGTGTGAAGCTTCATGAGGCTCTTTCAGTATGCGACAGCTGGTCCTCATACACACAGACCAGAGCTTACCTGCCTGTGCTGCAGCTCAAGCTGTCTGTGGCAGGCTTGAGGACATGTACTTCACTGTTCTGAGTGATCCTGCAGCAGTGCTGCTGGTCCATTTGCAGGACTGGTCCAGTGCCTTCCAGCATAGATCCAGTGCCTTCCAGCATAGACTACAAGTGTGATGCAGCAGATATTAGTGCATCTGAGCTGTTTGTACACACACTGATGTCATAAAAGATGCCTGGCCTCAGTCCTGAACATTGCATCCTGTTCCTGTAGAAACCCCCATCAATGCAGCATGTCAACAGTTACCACAGTTCAGCTAGCATGCTGTTGCCTGTGCCACCATGGTCACAATCTGGACCTTTTTCCTGCCCCTCCTCATGGCTGCTGCTGCTCCTGATACCCACTTGCTGCTCATGCTGCTGTCTGCCGCTTTCCTGCAGGCCGCCAACTACCTGAACATCAAGGGACTGCTGGACCTGACCTGCCAAACAGTAGCCAACATGATCAAGGGTGGGTGGTGCAGGACTCATCGGAGTGCCAAAGAGACGAACACTGTTGCTGTTTGTCATTCATATAATCAAGGAAAAATAGCAATATTGCTGCAAGGCCATGCCTGTGTCAGGAGGCTGGCAGCTCGATGCATGTTCCTGCAAGCAACCAGGTCGAGTGTTGAGGCCATAAACAGCAAGGCAGCTCACAGACCAGACAAAACAACAACATCAGTGTTTTCAGAACCATTCAGAACCATTCCGCTTGCATCTCCTGGCTCCTCAGCATGAGGTGTTGGATGGATGTGTACAGCTAGTTGCACCAGCTGGGCTGGTTACTGTACTTTACATTATAGTACGCAGCGGTCTTGGTAAAGCGCATCATACCAAAAACATAGGCCGTCAGTTGGGCGTTGATGTGTACCACAGCTTTGGATCTTGCAACATGGCCTGTCGTCTAGTCCTGCACCTGGTGCAGTTGTATGTGATAGTGCCCTTCAGCATTGCACTGTGCCAGCACAGCCCTGTCGCTTAACGCTAACCCACCTTGAGTGTACCCTGGCCTGGCCATTGCTAGTACCCTCTGATGCAGCAGTGCCCTGCAGTGCCTGGTGTAGCCCTGGCAATCATGCTGAGCATGGCATTGACAAGCTGCTGGTGCTGCTGTTGCATGTTTTGTTGCAGGCAAAACCCCAGAAGAGATCCGCAAGACATTTAACATCAAGGTGTGTTTGTATGTGGATATGTGGTTGTGTTGGTATGTGTGCGCGTGTATGTCTCCAGGTGGCTGAACAGCATCATATGCACCTCGTTCCTGCCTCTGAAGGGGACTTTCAAGCCAAGGCTGATGTATGTATGGGTGCATGTGCTGGAAGACCTTTCCAGCACTTGCAGTTTAGTCTGTCACATCCACCACATGCCAGGTCTACAGCAGGTGGCAGTGACTGTGTCAGTAGAGGCCAAGGGGAGTAATGCTGCTTGTGTTGCGTGCTAGCCGAGCCACGCGCTGCTGTCTGCTGTCTGAAGAGCGCTGTGTGTTAAACTAGCTGTGACGGACATACTGCTGCTGCTGCTGCTGCTGCTGTAGAACGACTTCACTCCTGAGGAAGAGGAGGAGGTGCGCCGTGAGAATCAGTGGGCTTTTGACTAAGCCGCTGATATGCGAGGCTGAGTCATCCATGGATGAGGGAGATTGAGGACTGAGGGGTGTTCTAGCAGCGTTGGCAGTGTTGTGGGACCTTGCAAAAGTGTCACATGACCCACAAACAAGTGTTTGTTTGCGCACGTTTACACAAGCCTTGCACACAAGCACACAGGCATGGTGCTTAGACACGGACATTCATGTGGTGTGGATGTGAGGTGCTCTGCTCAAGACGTGTCGTCCGACAGGCTGATCATGATATGTCTTGAGCACTACGTATACCCGGGGTTTATTCAGCCAGTGGCATGGTACAACAAGTGACCTCACTTGGGTTTGCTGCCAGCAGTGGGCGCTGTCTTCCGAAGACAGCGCCCATGGAGTCCATGCACCAGGTTGCTTGTTGGTTCATGGTGCATCTGATTGTATATATCTCATGCCCACCAAAGACCGTTTTGGTGACTGTTCAAGAGTTTGAGTCAAAGCCTCTTCACGGCATCTTTCCTGGGGGGCCCTGCAGTGCATATTCTCAAGGGTATGAAGCAGGGTTGATATGGCTGCTAGCACCCAACAGGTGATTTGTATATATGTAAGGCTTTCACAGTCTGGCGTTGGCACTGTCTGGGGCCCTGGCCCGGCAGGGCCCAGCTCAGCCGTTTTGGCTTACTGTTTGGCTTACCACCCTAGGCCAGGGGACCCTGCATACAGGCAAGCTGTATTTTTCCACCAGCATACTACGTTGTGGCTGTTGTTTTTGTTCTACAAGAGTGATCATCAAAGGCTTTTTCAGGCCAGCAGTGTCACTGTCCGGGCTGTCAGTAACTCAGCAGTGCGTGTGAATGGATCCCGGATCCTAGTAGCCTATCGTGTCTATCAGATTGAATCGTTATCAGCCTACTAGGAGAGCCATCGGAGTGCAGCAGAAGTTACCGTAACTTCCTGCGTTAATAACACGGTACCTGACAGATGTACCGTTGGGACAAGTGCCACTCCGCCAGACGGGTAACGGTTTCAATTTCACTGATAAGCCCTAAGACAACCAATTGAATAACATATGAGATGTGTACAAACGCTCAAGCGCATCCATGCGTTCTGGGTTGAGCAACAGCGGATTCGCCAATTTGACCCCCTCGCCAATTTGAGACCCACGACCCTGTATTTTGCAAGGCTCTAAAGACATGTTGCTTACGTGCACCGCCGGGCGTTCGCCATGCTCGTCAGTAGTGAATAATGTGCATTGTTGAGTTCAGAGGTCCGCAGGTACGTACAAGTAAAGTAAATATTTAATGCTTTCTCAACCGACTTAAAATTATTCACGTAATGGGGCGAAAAAGGGTTACTTGGCCGAGCAGAATTAGGTTGCTGCTGCGGATGCCTTTGTTGACGGCCAGGGTGAAACAACAGGGATGGGCCCCACACTTCTGCGCACTAGCAGAGGATGGGAGACACCAAACTATCAAACTATTTAACCCTTCATACTCAGGCCGCTCAACCCTCTATCACTACACTTGGACAGCATTGACCACATTGCCCTCCTGCCAGCACCAGCCACAGCATTAGTAGATGCTGAGACTCCCTTAGTTTCATGAAATACCACTCCTAGATACTTGAACTCACGTGACACCTTTACCTCCACACCATCAAAACACCGCCCCACTGGTACTGGTGAATACTGCGTTGCCCTGTATTGCGAGCCACACGCTGCAATGTTTATGTGACATGCATGTTTGAATGACTATTCATGGCAACTTTCATTCAGTGCAACTTTGTCATTACTAATGACGAGTTTAGTAAACTCACAGAACAGAAGGCCCAAGAACTTATTAAAACGGACTTGTAGTTTGAACAAGTGACCTTTCTTCCTTCACATAACGGAATCCTGGTAGTCAATTCAGTCGAGCACACCAGGCATTGAAAATGGAAGTAGTGAATGCTCTGAGTACTTTATTCCAATTCACAAAACCTGCGATCACCTTCAGGACCCAACATATGTCAAATTGCATGGTGCCCATCATCATGATGCATTGGCATGCAGCATGCTCATTAATTTGCTACTACGTATATAGTATATAGTGGACCACAGCAGACCATGCTGAACGGTTCTACTGCCAGTACGCTCACATTGACAGCGCAAGCCTTGAGTTGTAAATTGCTGGGTAATATATAGCACTGCACATCATAATGAACCAGCTGAGCCCCATACACCATGTCTTGAAAAACAACCCAACACCTTGTGACACAAAGCGGCACGAACCGCTCAGTATGGATTGTTGTTGTCCGCTTCTGAAATGGGGCGCGGGGCCGATGGCAGAATTGCTATGGCTAATGTGTAACTTTTATATATATATATATATATATATATACAAAGCGGCACACACACTCCTCTCATGAGTCATGGCATCCATAATGCATTCAAGTTGCGGGGACTGAACCGTTAACGTAGAACGTTCCTACACACCTCCTACCCATCATACTTCACATACCGTTCCTGCACATGACACCTCCTACTCTCGAAGACGTAGCTTTAGCATCAACAGAACTGTTTACATGATGAAAATTCAATAGTTTGAAATGAAACAAGAGTGCGCCACAAACTTGCAAGTAAATCGTACCCTGGGTCGCATCACAGATCATGCAATGATTATAGCATCCATTGCTGCTGTTGTGACAACAAAAAAAAATGCAGATCTTCTAGATGAGCTGCACTAGTGACGTGGTGATTGCAGCATTCTTGCGTTTAAACTAGCCTGAGCAGCCAACCCAGCAGCTGCAACCAGCGCCACTGTAGACATAGCGTCCATCACACCAGCACCTGTTGCTAGCATTGTCTCCAGCAGCGGCTTGAGCCTCCTGTCCACCGGTGACGGCATCCTTTCCCTGAAGCGACCGGCGCCGCCCGCCGCAGTTGCACCAGCAGTTGGCGGCACCACGGTAGGTTCTGCCCCCACAACTGCAAACTGCTGTAGCAGCATCAGGGCCCAGAAGCTTTCTGTTTGCCACGTCACCAGTGGAACCTCCTCCGTCACGAAGAAGCGTGTCCAAGACGGACGGAGTGATGTGCTGCTCATCGCTGTTGCTGCCGCTGATATCAGCGGCATTTGCTGTCACTGCCAACAGCAGGAGGGCTGCGGGCATGGCGCCCTTGATGTTCAGCACGCCCCAAGCCATGATACAATAGTTTATGATGCTTTTATATCACTGCAGCAGTTGGCACACAGGCAAGTGTCAGTCGGCAGAAAGCTCTCGTCAAAGACACGTCCCTCAGAGGGATACTGCCGACTACAAGGCCTATCCAGCCAATATTGATGCAATAAGTATACATTTACTCGTACTATACTCAGTCAGAGCTCTCCCGGTGGATTATGAGCAGTCTACAGCAAGTTCATAGTGTTTGCCGATAGCAAGGGACCGAGCACAAGGCCCATGCCTGACAGACACTACCCGCTAATGGATATAGTAATCATACACAAATTACTGAGCAAAGCATTCAGCAAACAGATCATCACAGCGAGTATGCAATACCTGGACTTCGATCAATCGTTCACTGGAGTGATTGACAGCTTCTGATACGCGCGACCGTCCCTGCTGAAGCAGAAGCCATACATCTGGTGTCCTGTCACATGTTCTGTCGTGCTCATGCGCTGCTGGAGCCTCTGCGAGCACGCACTAGGGTGCAGGGTTGAAGGTCTCTGGAATCCCAGAGCGACATTCGAATGTCGCTTGAAGGTCGATGGGATGTCCCATTGTCCCATTGCATGGCCAGAAGGACGTCAAGCACGGACTTGGTGCTTAAGATCAAACGTCTTTCATGATGCCTCTTGCATATTAAGATACTGCTCTTCAAGAGAATGCTGCTGAGCAGCATTACATGATAGTAATAATTGATACCATCAGCCATAGCATTTACTGCCATCGGCCTCGCGTCCTATGTTTCGTAGGCGGATTGTCTAATCAATTATTACCATCCTCTTTTACGACAACTTGAAGGGTAAACCACTGGAAACCCCATGAAGCGTGTTGAGCAGCATTAGATGCCATGACTTGACAATTAAATGCCCACACTTACTCATGTAGGTGTGCCAAAGACAGTGTCACACCTGCATAACTGATGATCACTGCCTGCCACGTCAGCACAAGCTCTGACTGCTGCCTCCATGGCGACGTCGCCAGTCGCCACCACCACAACCCCCGCTGCTGCCGCTGCTGCTGCCACGATTGGCACGGTGCAGGTGATGCAGCGTACATACTATTGATCGCTCAAATGAGCTTGCTGTATATGTATACCAACTGTGACTCATCGGATCAAATATTGTGCTATGCCCAATGAGCCTGTACTTGGCTCGCAAACGGGCAGGTTACACTCGTGTAACTTACAACTTGATAGCATCAGGCTAAATTCCTTTTACATACTATTGATAGCATCAGTCTCTCCAAGCAATGCCATCCATGACTGCATCACAGTCACTGACTCCCAACATCTCCGCCAGCCCAACCTCCGACAACAAAAACATGTCACCAGAACTCGACAGCGCCTTGGCACGCAAGCTAGGGGCACAACACGCCCAGTCACCAACTTGCAAGGATACTCCAGGCCGCTGCTGCTGCTGCTGCTGGCAGCTGTTTGTCAGCTGTAGTGCATCTCGCACAGCAGCTGCTCTGCTTGGGCTGCTCATAATGAATACACATGCAGCATTGCTGCTGCTGCTGCTGCAGCCGCCGCTGCTGATGGTGGTGCTCAAACACTCTGCCTGCTGCTGCTGCTGCTGCTGACAGCAGGATGCTATGTCACTGGCTTGCAACACCTCTATGTGAGAGCTGCTTTTGTAGCCACTGCTGCTGCTGCTGCTGGACAGACCTGCTGCTGCCAGCACTGCTTGAGTGACATCAGGTGGGTATGTTGACAAGATGCAGATCAGCTGCTGACAGCTCAGCATGGCTTGCACTACAGCTGTGTATGGCTGCACTGTTGCTTTTGCAGTGGGAGATGCAATGCCCATTATGTGTGGCTGCTGCTGCTGCTGCTGCTGCTGCTGCTGCTGCTGCTGAATGCTGCTGCCAGCAAAGAGTACTGCAGACGGCCTGCTGCTAGCAGCTGTGGCTGTGGGAGAAGACTCTAGGTGCCTGCTGCTGTTGCTGCTGCTGCTGCTGATGCTACCACCAACACTGCTGCTGCTGCTGCCGCTGCTGCTGCTGCTGCCGCTGCTGCTGCTGGCATAGCAGGTGTGCTGTGCATCAATCAACTGCCAGGCCTCTGACTGCTGTGCCTGCATATGACATAACACAGCAAAAATAATCACCAAGCTTAAAATATTTCCCGTTTACTTCTTTTCTGATAACAAACCCAATTTGATCACTGACATATTTATGTAACGGTCAATATTACTTGAAGTTGACCTGGTCTCAGCATTGATGACGGCAGCATAACAGTGTTATTTGCTTTTTCCCCCTGTTTTCCGTCGGCCGGTCTTGAACTTTGTTTTGTTGCATGCCACATCATTATTCTGCTTGTCTGCTACTTTCCACAGCATTCACTGTTTGAGTCAGTAAGGCAACAGGCAACACAGCATAACCAACCTGGGTCAAGTGCAAATCGGCAGCATCACTCTGGGCTGAAAATGTCAACATGATGCATAAAGATTACGAATATTACTTTAATATTATTAATTAGTGCAAGGTTATTCAAATTTTGCAACACCGTTGTGCAGCAACATTTGCAACTGATATGTTAATCTAATGGTGGGAAGATAAATAGACGATGCATGTAACAAACATACTTACCTGATGGTAGGCTTGAGCCACCCTCTGCTGTAACTGCTGACTGTTCATATTCATCTGCCTGCTCCACCTCAGCAGGCAGGTCGGCATCACTTCGTCTTCCCAGAATTCTGTTATTTCCTGGAGCAGCAGGGGGCGGGTGCCGGAGTGACGGATGGGACGTCCCACAACGGGACCTTCCCGGCCAGCAGCACTCCTGCTACCTGCATGGTCATCAGGACGCCATGTGTGTGCGAGTGTGTGTTGTGTGGCCATGCAATACGATTCGTTATCATCATAACTGACATATGTCACAGACTAATGAACTGTTGTTGTTATGTAGGAGGCTTTATGATGGTCATTTTGCCCAGGCAACCATCAGCCAACTGCCGTCAGCCTAACACCGAGTGCAAGTGGTTGCCAAGCATCATCATGGACTAATGCAGTAGAGTTAGACCTCAGGTTTTGCAGTTGTTCAATTGCTTATCTCGAGATATGCAAACAAGTCGCAGATTAGCGGCGGCAGTGATCGCTGCAGTCAGAGTTGAGGATGAAGTGCAAGGTGATGTCTCCAGTAGTGTGCAGGCACAACCGAGATCTTGCTGCATGTAGAAGATCTACAAGGGGTTTATCATGTGATATGGCACTTACCTACGATACCTTCGTCCACGAGGAGTCGTATTAGTAATGCTGCTTCGTATGGTTGGCGAGTGACCGGCAACAGCTGCTGCATGTACCGCTGGAACAGACTGGGACTGCCGGGCATTTGAAACCCAGGGAATGCTGTGCCTGCAGCTTCAAACGCCCAGTGCGTCGACAGCTGATGAAGGCCAGACACAACTGCATCAATCTCGAACACATATCGATGCTGCTGCGTAAGAGCTGCCGGCTTCAATGCTGCGGAAGGAAGTTTGGACTGGTTGACAAGGTGACAGGAGTGGGTGCGCGCTGGGTAGGGCTGCCAGTGAGATGACCAGGCAACTTGCATTCTGTCCGTTTTATGATGTGTAATTTTCAGTAAGGATTGAGTGATCTATGAACTTCCTGTGCAGCGCGAAAAAGCGACATGGGAGAGCAGACAGCTGCATGAAGCATTGAAACATTATGCTTTCAATGTTTGTTCTACAATGCACCTGATGCATCTGTGCTACTTCTCTGCAAACGCTGGCGTGACAGGTACATAACAACAGCTACAGTCTTTCAATGTTGCGAGTATCTGCATCCTCGATGACAATGGATTCTGCCTGATTATAGTGGCGCAGAAACATCGACATTGCTGCTAGGCAGCCAACACCCATTGCTGTAGCCAGATGGTGCAAGTACTGATCCTTTCTCAGCACGACAGACAGGTGCTCAACGCGAATATCCAAACAAATCAGACTGTTCAGGAGCTCAAGGTATGCAGCCACCTGTACGTCAGGCATGCTACGCTAACACACATCGCCAAGCACTGCAACAGCCTATGGGGCAACTATTGATCAATGTCGTGCGCCACGTGTGAGACGATTCGTCAGCCTTACTCCAAACGTTTCTCAACATTTACAGACGTGCATTGCTCAGCAACTTGGCCTGCCATCGCCGAACGATCTCAAGGCAAGTTGAGGAGTGACAGCAGTAGCCAGCTGCTACAAGTTACCGCCCTGTAAAGCAGTTCAATGCGTGCAGTCGAAGGGCGGCACGACTTGTGATCGGCGTAGATCATATCCAGCAGCTCAGAACACATTTTGCATCGCAAGATCACAACACAATTGTAGTGATGCAATGCATCACTGCTTGTTGGTTTGTATGTTTGTTTCTCTCAATAAAATATCAGGAGCCTGAATGTGAACTGTGCAAATCTGTGTCTACTGAATGCAGATTGTAACAAGGGCGTCAATCATTTTGATGTACGACTGCATCACGCTTTTGACCTGGAAGAAGTATTGCATCGCTGCTGCTGCTGCTGCTGCTGCCGCTGCTGCTGCTGCTGCTGCAGGTCAGTTTTGGTGGTGAAGAGTTAAGTGACACCCAGCAGCTCTCGGAAGTGGGCATCAGCAGCAGCAGCAGTGACAAACTTTCGGTGCAGGTAAACAGCAGCAACAAGGCCGATGGACTTGCCAGGATGTCAGCATTAAAAGGAGACGTCTGCATGTTCAAACAGGTGCAATCAGTTAGCTGCAACATGAATACTTATTGTTAGCTGATGAAATATGCCTGAGATCAGCTGCTGCTGCTGCTGCTGCTTCAAATCACAAAGCTTGAAATCGAATGTTAGCAACTTATAGTCAGCTGCTGCTGCTGCTGTGTCACTGATACAGGCTACAGGGCAGGTGTTTCCAAACAACTGGTTCAATTCGCCGTACGCCAAAACATACGCAAAGGTGAGACCCCAGCAGTGAGCGATGGTGCACTATCGTGGCAGCAGCAGCAGCAGCAGCAGCATGCTCAGAACAGCAACTTCCTGTGGCAGCAGCAGCTGTGATAACATGCTGGCCATAGTTAAATAGTTTTAGTGGCAGCAACAGCAGCAGCTTTTTTGTCTGTGACTCTGAAGCCATTTTTGTTCATCAGCTTCTTGAATTCTGCACCTTCATGAAGCTGCTAGAAAGAAACGGCTTCAAAGTCCCAGTGGTGGCTGGAAGGAGCTCAAATCCTGCATAAACGAGTTATACATCTTCAACAAAGTCGTTGTGGATGCTGTAGACTATTTACAACTCTCTCTTTGCTTTATAATGTTATCTTTATGTTACATTGTGTGTCATTTTTGTGTTTGTAACTATTACAGGTGTTAGATATTACGTGGCCTCCTGTCAGGCAGGCTGACTACACGCTGAGTTGGATGTGGCTGGCAGCAGCAGCAGCAGCACTGCTGGTTGCCGGTGCAGTCATTGCAGCCTGATTGCTGGCAGCAGCAGCAGAAACAGAAGTGGCAGCAGCAGCAGCGTGTATTACATTTGCCTCAGAATGTTACAGAGGTGTTCCTTCACACCCTATCTGCAGAGATTAACATATTTCAGCCCAGCTTGGTTTGGATCCAGACTGTTGGGTACAGCTGCCTTTCCTGCTGCTGCTGCTGCCAGTTACAGCAGCACTGCTGCCAGCAGCAGCAGCGGCAATGTTGACAGCAGCAGCAGCAGCAGCGATATGAAAGAGGGTGCTGCCTTTCTAGCCAGTTTGATAGATTATGAGAAAGTGGGGGTGCCAGCAGCAGCAGGAGTAGCTAGCAGCAGCAGCAGCAGCAGTGCAAGTACAGGTGGCAGCAGCAAAGGCTTTGATCTGACAAGAATGCATGATCTGCTTGCTGCTATGGGCAATCCTCATAAGCAATTGAAAGTAGTACATGTGGCCGGTACAAAGGGTAAGGGTTCAGTTGTTACACTGTTAAGTAACATCCTCAGAAATGCCGGTTATAGAGTTGGTTCATATACCAGTCCGCACATGTTTGATATCCGAGAAAGGATACTAGTGGGAACTGCTGCTGCTGCTGCTGCTGCTGCTGCTGTGCCTGTGAATGAGCAGCAGTGGGAGCAGTTGGCAGCAGCAGCAGCAGCAGCGGTGCAAAAAGCACAGGGTGCCACTCTCAGCAGCAGCAGCAGCAGCAGGCCCAGCCATTTTGAAGTTGTGACTGCCATGGCTTTCAAACACTTTGCAGATTCAAAGGTTGACATAGCCGTCATTGAAACAGGCCTGGGTGGTGCCACAGATGCGACAAATGTCTGGAACATGAATAACACAGATAAACAGTTACAACTGTCTGTTATAACAGCCGTAGGACGTGACCATTTAGATGCTTTAGGTGGAAGTGTGGCTAGCATCACCAGAGCAAAGGCAGGAATTATGAAGCTGGGTGTGCCTGTTGTCATAGGCCCACAAGGGTTGAGGCAGCAGCGGCAGCAGCAGCAGCAGCAGCAGCAGCGGCAGCAGCAGTGTGATCATGATGTGATCTGGGATGTGTTACATCAGGCAGCAGATCAACTGCGATGCCCGGTGATCAAGGCTGAACAGATTGTGCAGGTGCGTGTTATAATCCAGGAAGTTCATACAGCTAGATATTTATTTACCATGGGATGTATCTTATGACATATAGCAAGGAGAATGAAAATTTGTATTTGAATTATATCTTAGCACCTTGAAAAGGCTTGGAGCAGCACTGTGACAGCTGCAACTGCCACAGCATGGTCCGCTGGTGAGTCAACCAACAGTCAATAATAACATCACTATGAATTTGTTATATTTCATTTCGGGTCCGTAATTTTCATTTTAGAATGGAAATGCTTGCAGGCACTGTTGCTGCTGCCTTTGCCATGCAACTTGCCAATATACATGACACAGGCAACAGCAACAGTGCCTGTACTTTCAGGAGTTTCTTCTTTGCATGAATGAATCCTCCAATACAGGGCAGCCCTGAGTATTATATATATTGAATTTTCAGATTGATCAAGATTCTTTTGCCTTGTCTCGAAGAAAGGAGCATCTCCTAGAGCAGATCTGCAGCTCAGCAATCATTGGAGCAACATGCCAAGCCAGTTTAACAATTGCTTACCAGGATATGGTACGACTTGGAGCAGTTGCTGCTGCTGTCGCTGCTCTTTTTAGCTGATCTGGTAACCCTCTGCTGCTGCTGCTGCTGTTTCTGTAGGCCACTCCAGTTGAAGGAAAATCTTCTCTAGTAATAACAGTACTACCAGGAGATGGCACCAACTTAGCCCGGCAAACCCTCAACATCAAAGCATCACTGCTGCCAACCCAGCAGCAGCAGCAGCAGCAGCAGCAGCTGCAGCAGCCGGCGGCAGCAGCAGCAGTGTTAGATCTGCCGGCTGTGTCTGTTCAGCTGGTTGGTGATCATCAGATCAGCAACATTCAGACTGCTGCTGCTGCTGCGCTGCTGCTGCAGCTGCAGGGGTGGCAGAAGATCACAGCTGATGCTATCAGGAAGGGTTTAGAGGAGGCTTGGCTTCCAGGGCGGTTTCAGGTGCGCTGTTGCTGCTGCTGTTGCTGCTGCTGCTGCTGCTCACCAATCTTCCACACACATACACACACACTATTATTAGTCATATTACCTTTTATGAAAACCTCCATTTTCCAGCAGCAGCAGCAGTGATAATTGCCTGGAATTTAAACTGTCGGATGGCTATCAATGTATGCTGCTGCTGCTGCTGCTGCTGCTGCTGCTGCTGCTGCCAGGTTGTGAAGCTGCCTGGCAATCCCTTCCACATTGTGCTTGATGGTGCCCACACCGGTGACTCAGCAGCAGCACTGGCAGCAGCAGTGAGGGCAACATTCCCTCAGCAACCGCTGGTGCTGCTGCTGGCAATGGCAGCAGATAAACAACACAGGTAAACCAAGCAAGCAGCTTTCGATTTTTTTCAATCAACCTTCTTCAACATTACAGCCCTGCTGATTAGCTGACCTTTGGCCTGTTGTGGATCTCATGTTGTCATTGCTGCTGCTGCTGCTGCTGCTGCTGCCAGGGAGGTATGTGATGCTCTCCGTGGGTGTCGTCCCAATGTAATCATATTCACAAGTGTGCCCATTGCTGGCAGCCACAACCGAGCAGCACCACCGGGTGAGGGGCTACATCTTTGACACTTACAATCTGTTGAATGTACTATATATAGTGTAGATATTCAAAACATAATGCATGATATCGCCACACTTGTCATTTAGCCAAGCACGTGATATTGTACTCTGACCGTATTCCTACAAGAAATATTTATGTCATGTTCATCCTGTGCATATGTGTGTAAAATATATCAATGAAATGATGATATTAACGAAACTGCAAAAAACATTTTGCATGATTTGTTCTGTTGCATCTTCTAATGTCTTGTGTAGGTTCAAATTTTCACATCAAATCATGGTTATTTCACAATCATCCTCGTAGCAATGGTAAACGGCGCGGCAGCAGCAGCAGCAGCAGCAGCAGCAGCCCCTTTTGTCACATGTCGGCTGCTACTGCCTTCTGCAGGTACCCTAGCAGCACACTGGCAGGCTGCTGCCATCCTCAACAGCAGCAGCAGCAGCAGCAGCAACAGGCCTTTCAGATGTCGCGAGTTGATTCAAGCCAACCTGGGTGCTGCTCTGGAGAAAGCCCGCCATGAGTTAGGAGCTTTTGGCGGGAAAGGAGTGGTGGTGGTCACAGGATCACTGCACGCAGTGGCAGCAGCAATGAAACAGCTGGACATTGCCAATGGCGGCGCACAGCCCTCATAACTGGTTAATTGGCGCACAATTTATTGTTGCCTGCTCCTGTATGTGACTTGGACTCTGCCGGCCTGCACTGCAGCTAGTGTTGGCAGCTAGTGAACTAGATTGTCCTAGCTGGGTGTGAGAAAATGCGTGTCACTATTCAACCTGGTTGACGCAGGCTGGTGGCCGGGGCAGTACTACTGATTCAACAGTACTGAGACCTGAGCAGCGGAGCTGGCTGGTCCTCAGGAGACCCCCCCCCCTTGTAACAGAAGCAAAGCAAAGTGTCTGTTGTTTCTTGTCTATAAGCGTCGGAGAAAATAACCCCACTGCCGAAGCCGGTCTCCCGGCTTCCG
The DNA here is from genome assembly GCA_018290735.1 of Coelastrella sp. MACC-549. Lineage (NCBI taxonomy): Eukaryota > Viridiplantae > Chlorophyta > Chlorophyceae > Sphaeropleales > Scenedesmaceae > Coelastrella > Coelastrella sp. MACC-549. The sequence continues at coordinate 43,996 of JABEVS010000443.1, forward strand.
GAAGACCCCGCTTCTTCAGCTCATCCTTATCTCCCCCCTTTCTGGCAACCCCGGTTGCCGGAAGAGGGGGCTGCTGGAAACGGGCTACCGCAACGGTGTTTACGGCAACCCCTGAGCTGCCGGAATCGGCATTGCTGGCATCGATGGCAACACTGTTTCTGGCAGCTCTGCGGCTGGCAGCCACGGAAGCGGGTCTGCCGGAAGTTGGGGAGATATGGGATGGACTAATGTATCCCAGGGTTTCCAGAAGCTGGGGAATACCTATTACCAGCAGCCTATGCACCGTTTCTGGCAGTCACACTGCAGTAATGCTACTGATTAGCAGCATTACCAAGGCTATAAAGCTGATCATGGTGCTATACTACAACCAGGTTACAATAATCCAACCTGCAACCCAGGATGGCCTGCCTGCAAGCACCATGTACACCCTCAAGTGCACACTGCAGGATTTGGAAGCAAATTGGCAGATGCACACCACATGGCTGCAAAAACAGCAGGCTACTGTGCTGTGTTGTGCCTAGAGTCACTGCAGAATGCTTATGATGGTGCCATACTGTGTGATATTCACAATGATCAGCCCTACAACGCAGACTTGCACACAAACTATTGCGCCAAGCATTGCTTGGAAGGAAGGAAGTTACCCTTTCCGGCCGCAAGGCCCAAGCATTGCTTGATTACAGATGCACAACACTCATGAGGTGGTTGTTCACACAAGTGTCAAAGCAGTTGGGCATTGATCAACATAAGTCCCTATGGCTAATAGGTAACTTATATATATATGTATTTAAGTCCCTATGAAGGGAAGCCCCAATTGAAGCGCCAGTGCAGACGCAACACAAAACTAAGTACTGAGATGGCAGCAGCCACATACCAGCTCAAGAACTGCAACACATGTGACGTATCATCAGCCTCAGGCAGTACTTCATGCCATTAATTCAGTGAATGTCAGCACTCTACGCCCTGTTTCATGATGGTAACTGCTGTGCTGGAAGTCTGTTCCAGCTCACGATGCAGCAAAGAATTCTGTTGTCAAGCTTTCCGACTGGAGGCCACCGACATTCTGAACATCTCTGGCGGGTTTCCGACGAGAATGATTCCAAGTCTTTGTCAGCCGTGCACGACAATCACGTGGTTTGAGCTGGTGGCCGCCAGCTGCGGCAGCCAGCCTCGCCAAGGTCAGGTGACGCCTGAGGTGGCACACTGGCACTGGCAGAGCCAAGTACATGGCATGCCACGCAGTTGGCTAACTCAGTTAGTGTCCAGGCTGGACAGTGCCCTTTCTAACTTTGGCTATCTCAAGGCTATCTTAGAGGCTATCGTAGGCTATCTCGTGGGCTATCTCAAGGCTACCTCCTGGTTATTTAGGCTATCTCGTGCCTAACTCGTGGCTAACTCGTGGCTATCCCAGGATACCCGCGAGTTAGCCATGGCTATTTGAGATAGCTAGGGGTCCTTGCTAATCCGCAGTTGATCATAATTACATCAGACGCTGCCATAAAAATTTTTTGAAGTATGCATAGAAGTCTTTAGTGATTGTGCTTTCCTAAACTAGTACAGTGGGGTGCATGGTACATGAGCATGTACTCGGTCACTACAGTTTAGTCACAATCAAATGCTGGCAGCATGGCTCATGGCATAAGCCAGTGCTTGGACAGCTCACCAGTAAACCTCACATGATGCAATTCGTTGGTATCAGTAAAAGTGTAGCTTTGCAATCCCAAATGCCCACACTGTCTTTTGGAAAGATGCCCACGGCTGGCATGGTAATCTGTATGCTTATAATAGAAGTTCCTGCCTGAATGTCTGCTTGAGAAAGATGACTCCATCGTTTGATGCGAGAAGAACTGTTCATCAATGCTAGCCCAGCACAGTATGTCGCCAACATACACCATACATACATACCATACAACCTGGCCCCAGAAAGGCACCCCGCAGGAGCCAACATAGTCGCTCATGGGGAGGGCCAACATGTCATGAATGCCCAGACCCACTTCTGTAGTACAGCAGCAATGGCTGCTTTCATGGCTCAGCACTACAATTGAAGCTAGTTGCACGCAATAACACCATCAGCAGCTCTTCAGCCCTTACCAAGCACAACAAATTGAGCTTATTCTGCAGCCCTGCCGCATATAATGTATGTGCACGGGCTTTTTGCAGTGAGACTGAGCACTTTGCCAAAGTAGGTTACTCTGTGCCAGGATGTAGACTATTGTAGGCTGGCCCGACAGAGCCCAGAGTGCCTGAGGCCTGGCGGAGTGAACCCTAGGACCTTGTCACGTGTATAATAGATTCTAAGACATGTGCATGTTTTATAACATGACATCTCAAACATTGCAGGTCACAATGACATGGACAAAATCATGAAGACACGAGCCTTGAAGGCATCAATGCCCCAGCTGCTCACAGCTGTATAAGCTATTAATACGTGACTTGCCATACTATTGATGCATATGCACACCGTGTGCAACCGGCGGTCTTGTCAAGTCAATGTGAAAACAGCAGAAGCAGAATCATGATGCCACAACTGGTGATACCAATATGCCAAGTAAGATAGAGAGGGACCTCACAGTAGTGCCTCAATTCCTGATGTACTCTTCTGAAGAGGAGTGATCTCTTGAAGAGGAGTGATCTCTTGAAGAGGAGTGATCTTTTGAAGAGGAGTGATTCCCTGAAGAGGAGTGAGTCACTCCGCAAAGCACACACATCCTCCCAAGGTGCTGGCGGCTTGCAGGTGACCCGGACGCTAGACTGGTCATGTTTGACCGTTGGAAGAGTTATTTGTTTGAGCTTCTGCCTGTTGAGCTTCTGCCTCATTTCTAGGCAACTTCAGCAGCACCAATGTACACACACAAAGCAGCAGATGGCAGTGAGTGTACAGGCTTGACACTTGTCGAAGCAGGCAGTTCATATTGGTACTATTCAGAAGCGCGTGCGCCTAGTGTTACACACTTGAGTTGCATTGCTCAAGTGCATTAATCAGCCACTGGCATTGGCAGATGGCATGTCCAGCAACTTCCTGTTGACAGCAAAATCGAACATCATTGAGTGAACATGTGCGTACCTTGCAGTGTGAGCTGCTGTCTTGTAGGCAGCAGCTCACACTGCAAGGTACACACATGTTCACTCAATGATGTGTTCAGTGTTGGTCACTCAGATAGCCCCACTGCGTCAGAATTTGCTGACCAAACAAAGCCGCTTGCATCATATGATGCCACCATGCATGGTGCCCGCAGCCACAGCAACCAACTCTGCCATCAGCGCCAGGCCTAGGCCTGACTGCAATGTTTCCATGAGCGGACTTGTTGATGCGTTGGATGGGATGGTCGAAGCACTGGAATATTTATGACAATGCGCGTAGACATATACTCCGAAATGCATAGTGAATCTGATTTGATTGAATCTGGTGTACGGTACACCAGAAGCACAGGCATCAAGAGGAACTTAATGTTGCAGCCAAGTAGAATTCAAGGCCGTTAGATAGTGCTGGCAATCAGGTCAAACATTGATTCTTGTGAACATACCACACCATACAACCTGGCCCCAGAGGGGCACCCCGGAGGAGCCAACATAGTCGCTCATGAGGAATTCTTGTGAAGAAATGAACAATGAGTGCAAGTCGGGAAGCAGTTGAAATTTTGTGACAGCCGCTGCGGCAACTCACCTGTGCAGGAGCCGGATGCAAAGTTGGTGTCTGAGGTTTCTCCAGTATAGTTAGATGTCATTTTGTAACACGCCTGCCCTGGCTTGTAGTACACCTGCAGCCAACATACACAACATGCACTTGAGTACATTTGAGGCGAGGGGCAGATGGCAGAACTGCTACGGCTGCACAATACTGACTAATATTACCAAATGCACCTGCTGCTGTTTGCTGCTTTTGAGATCGAAGTGAGCCTGCGAAAAATGATGAGTGACTCAGTGGCGTCACTTTTTTTGATGGCACAACACAGTGGCTGCGATTCTGGGCAGCCATCCATCTGGCCATTGCTGCGTGTCTGACTGCTTGCGTAAACACAAAAACACTGAATTACTATGAAGGCCATACTTTGCAACGTTGTACACAACATAATGGAATGCAGCAGCAACACAGAATGATATGACGCAAACACCAGCACCAGCTACTGGTCATGATGCATCTCCTTTCAAACTACTCCATGTTGTGCACAACAGCTGCAACCCTAGCCAGGGTGTGAGGTAGGCAGACTGCTAAGAGGATCAACAACCTACCCACACATACCCTGGCTAGGGTTGCAGCTGTCGGATAATGCAAATTGAGTAGAGCTACACACCCATTTTGCACAATTCGGATCGCTCCAGCACCAGTCATGGCATGAAGCATCAGTGGGCAGCATTCCCCCGTAATTTAGATAATCCTGGTCTGTTGTGCCCCCAGTGACAAATCCACCCCCATAGTAGCGTGTACCGTCAACGGTTGTACAGTATGTGTTCAAAAGGCGGCCTGCACAAGCGCAAAGGCGAGCAGCAGGAGACCTTGATGTCACCCGTCACAATTATGATTTGATTCAATGTAACTTGTTTGGTGGGTTTCAATTTTCCCTCAAGGGCTTTACGCTTTGAGACAGCAGGAGTTATGAAGGATAACAAGAATGAAGAAAAGTTCTAGTGAGAACCATCCGCCGCAGCAGAAGCAGAAGTAGAAAACAGCAGCAGCAGTGATGACAGCAGCTGCAGCTGCGGTAGCAGCAGCAGCAGCATTGACGGCTGCTGCAGCTGCAGCAGCAGCAGCAGCAGCACACATACCCAGCAAAAATGTGCAAAAAAGTAAATATATGCGGGCACTTGTTACATCTGCACCAGCATACCTATGTGACAGGAACCAGACACAAAATTGGCATCCATGGTTTCTCCAGAGTATGTTGACATCATTTTGTAACACAGCTGTGCTGGCTTGTAGTACACCTGCAGGTATCATATAATCTGATTACTGTTTGGAGCGAATTGCTTGGAGCGAATTGCTTGGAGCGAATTGCTTGGAGAGAATCGCTTGGAGAGAATGCTGCTGCTTGCAAAGTAGGGCACAAAAGCAGCCTCTCCAAGCAGTGCTGCAGACATCTGCAGACTGCATGCACTTTCATACATTCCACGGTTGCAGGACTCCTGTAGGAGTTTTGATCACATGTACTGCATATGTATGATGGGCTACACTGATTCACTTCCAGAAAGCAGGCACAAATTGCTTACACACCCATTTTGTGCACTTTAGGTCGCTGTTGCACGAGCTGAGGCATGCAGCAGCATCTGGCTGGGCTGCTCCATAATCCTGGGATATCTGATCTGATGTGCCCCCAGTGACGTATCCACCACCATAGAAGCGAGCTCCATCAACAAACGTGCACTCTGCAGCAACATACGGATGGCGGCAGACCATTTGTGTGTGGCAACAAGTTGGCCCAGCACACTGTGTAACATCAGCCAGCTGTACCATCCAGCGCATCAGCAGTGAGTGCAAAATGACAGGCTGTGAGCTGAGGTTTCATCACTTGGTCTGATCCGTCAACAGTTGTCAATTTGCACTCACTGCTGACTCACTGCTGACTCACTGCTGACTCACTGCTGACTCACTGCTGACTCACTGCTGACTCACTGCTGACTCACTGCTGACTCACTGCTGACTCACTGCTGACTCACTGCTGACTCACTGCTGACTCACTGCTGACTCACTGCTGACGTGCTGGATGGTATAGCTGCTGGCTGGTGTAAGTTGGCACAGCTGGTGCAGTGACTCTATGAATGAGCAGTCAGTTGAGCTGCACTGCTCCAAGTGTGCAAAGAAATGCAGTCTTACATCACAGCATGTCATTTGCACTCGTGCAGCGCAACAAACATGCTTAGCTAAGCTGGAACATGTGCACAGTGTACACTGTATAACATAAGTTGATTTCTGTTCAGCATGCATGCCGCGGCAGCTTGTGCTTATTGATCACAGCTTGCAGCACACAACATGAATGGCAGTGAGTTTGTCGTGGTAAATCCTGACCAGCAGCAATGAACAGGTATGCATATGAGACATGCATTCGAGATGTTGGGCAATGCAAGTATGCGATATGCACAAAGGCGCAGCAAAACGTGCCTTGTGGCACTGCAGACTAGGCCGATGAAGCCTCTGTTCGCTGCCTGAGCTTAGGCACGACACCCCCCCCCCCCCCCCCCCCCCCTCCAAAATTCTCATTTTGCTGGTTGGGGAGGGGGGATCGCTAGCTTACCCCTACCCCTGTTCCTTCTTAATACTAACATGATTATAATAAAATATCCAC
>JABEVS010000444.1:0-43681 GCA_018290735.1 Coelastrella sp. MACC-549
GTCAGCGCACGCCTGCTGCTGTTGCTGAGGAACCCATCTGGTTGCCTGCTGCTGGGTGAGCTGTGATGCAGAAGAAAGCGCTCCATGGCAGCTGCAGGGCTTCAATAGCAGCAGGAACGTGTCCAGTCTGCTTGCATTACAGCAGGTAACCACGCAATGGCATTGGGATCTTGTATGTTGCACTGACGAACTTCAATGTCAAGACTACTTCACACACAACATCTAGCAACCCAAACCATGTCTGGAATGTGGACACCTATATGCACAAACTGATACATGATTCAAGTCACGCCGCGGACAGCAACTTGCCTATGATCTTATAATGGTCTAGTCTCAACTGCCCGGCCCAGCGGTGCTTGTGTAACAACCCGCGACGGCTGCTGTCTGGCCTATGCAGCTGTGAGGCAGCTGCAGCTGTGCATCTGACATTGTTGATGCTGGTGCTGACCTGCCTGCTGTTGGCGATCATTCTTCAGTGAAGAGCTTGCCCAGGAGTCCTCATCATGTTCACAGTGGTGCATGTACACTGTTGTGAATTGCAGTTGTCATGCTGGGGCTTTACTGCTGTTGTGGCTTGTCGTGACTGTCTGTATTGTCTTATTCAGGTTTTATATTTGTCGCAGGTGCCCCTTACAGGGTCATGTAGGCCAGCAGATTCTGCTTCTGAAGTCATCAGCTACTTCAGTGCAAGCATCAACAGAAGGCGAATGGTGTGCTGCTTGTTGCACAAGATGAAATTGAGGTGCTGCTATGCCTGCAAAGCGCTCCGATAATGTTATGTTGAGCTCAGCAGCTGCAAAATGGCAGCACATGTGGTTTGGTCGAATGTGCAGACAGTTGCCACTATGCTTGGCACAAAGGTTACAGGCTGAATTACAGTTATTCTAATCAGAACAGTGTCAGTGGTCTTCAAGGTATGAATTTGGATGGTCAAGCATATTGCAAGTGTACACTAGCGACCATGCAAGCCCTCCACGCTTGCATGCAGCAAGGCATGGCATATGACCACCAGGAAAACAGCAACCAACAGTTCAGCTGCAACTGCTGTGATATCCGCAGCCTAGCAGCCAGGGAATGCGCCACATCTGAGGCATGGATCAAAGATGCAAGTAACTAGCAATCCTTGGATATCGGTGAATGGATATATCCCAGTCATAGCGCCCGCATAACTCCCTCATTGATCAACCAGTTTCTTGTGGCCGCAGGCCATACAGTACAGCTGTACTGGTGATTCTGGAGCCAGGATTGGGAGCAAGGCGCAAGCAAGCAAGTGTTAATATGCATGGTTGGAATGTTTACAACTTTAAAGACATCAAGGCTCATGCATTTGCGATCAAAGCGGTCTGAGCGGCTTTACGAAAGAACCAAGTCAGAACGAGCAGGCAACATGCGTGTATATTCTAAAAACATCTTCTATTGACGTTAAAAGTGATAACTCACGCAGATCTTTTAAGCCCACTGCTAGTCTCCTACACACAGCGGTTTGAACTCGTAGTCAAAGCTGCAGGGATGGGCGTGTGCGGGCGTCTACAGCTTCCTTACATGCACAAAAGCCTTCACGGGTGTAGCAGCAGCGAATCAGCACACTTACATTGTATCGATGTCCATCATCGATATTCTGTGCTTGGAAATCGATGATGGACATCGATGAGACGAGTACCCCCTATCTCCGTAAGGAGCCAACTGATGGCTCATGGGGGCACACCAAAAAGAAACAGAAACCAGATTCAATCCAGTCGAATAGCTGCAAGTTCAACCTGCAGAAGATCATCAGACTCAACCTCCAACTCAGACTCAGAAAGATTATGCAAAACAGGCACAGGTGTACTTGGATTGCAACGCAACAACCAGCACAAGTGAACAAATGCAGCCACAAGATGCTTATCCTGACCCATGAAACGTGCCATACCAGGACCAGCTGTAGTGATAGAGTGATGCAAGGTGTCATGGCCACCAAACTGCTCAAACAACCGGGGAAAACGGGACCGCACTTGGTTGTACCACTCACACTCAAAAGTCATATGAAATGAATAATATTCAGTACTTTGCAGCCATAGCACTTTATTGCCATCGGCCCCGCGCCTCAAACGCACCCAGTGAATTCAATCCCCTTTCGGACAAGGCATGTATATACAGTGGTAACATGGTATCAAGGTGAACGGCCACGTCCGTGCACACTAGGCCGAATTGGACTTCCGCAGGGAAGGGTTTTTTTTGGGGAATGCTTCCGCACCTGGCAGGGGAAGGTTACTGTGTTCAGGCTTCCCTGTACAGGTTCCCCGTGCACCACGTGGTTCCCCAGTGAAGCCAGACTGTACGCTGACCTCCCCGGGGAAGGTATGGCAACTCGGGGAGGGTGCCGGGCTTCCCCAGGGAAGTCCGATTCGGCCTAGTGGCAGCTGTCCATGGGGGCACCTGGCAGGCCCTGTACACATGTGGTCAAAACCCCACGATGCCGGGATGGGCTAATGGGCCCTGCAGCAGCAGCTGATATGCGCAGTATGGGGCCAGCCAAAAGCGTGTGTTACAGCGTGACACATGTGACGTCACATGAGACATGGCAATAGTGTGACTATGATACAATCATCTGCAGCCGCTGCACCAAGGCTGCGCTTGAGCTTGCAGGCTGCATGCCAATGAGTGATATGTTATATCCATGGGATGTTGAGATGTACCTTGGTCCTTGCATACATCATACCAATGTTCGGCCATGCATCCGGTCACAAACAATGCTGCTCTCTGCTGCAAGTCCTTGTTGCTCACAAGGGGCTCAACAGAAGGTTTCACACATGGATCCAGCCTGGAGGCATGGCATGACCATTAGGCTGCCAGTCTAATAACGGGTACATGTACATTAGCAAGGCAGAGTACTTTCAAGTGGCTTTTGAGAAAGCAGCTGCAGCCCTGATTGGCCCCTTAACATGTACAGAACACAAGCAGATATGCTACAAGATCCAACCCCTCAAACACCCCTCATGGCATGCATGCGCAGCCAGACACCCACCACAATGATGCAGCCTAGTATGGTAACAACCACACAGGCCATGGCAACAATGAAAACTCTAAAGAGAGGGTTGCTTTCTGCCAGGCGCTTCAACACCACAAAAGCATCATCTGAGATCTCTACTTTGCTTGGCGCTGAAGACTGCAGTGTTGTATTGAGTTATCAATGGCAGCAAGGGGGCAGCAGGGAACCCATAGCTGATAACTGCTCCCCAAGTCATTTCAACCCCAGCTTTTGCCAGCACCCACTTCAATGTGCCCAACAGCTCACTCGGGTACAGCACCAGGCAACCAAAAACAGCCAAAAGCATGCAGTTCACACCATTGTAAACCATAGCAACTGTCTGTTTGATCCTACTTTATGTGGTCTTCACCTCCCACCACTCACGGATCAGCAACGCAAGCACCAGGTCCTGCTGGGTGAGTGACTGAATGGACTGCTCTGGAGGTTTGTTGTTGCTGATGTGTTTGTTTCTGCCGCTGCTGCCGTTAATGTTGCTACATCCGCCAGATAGTGCAGCAGTAAGCCACCGCAACGGCTCAAATCCAGCCCTGCAAACCAGCGGAGCAAGTTGTGTCAGCAGTAGCCGGCATGACAAATACGTCACTTGTAGCATTAAGCCATGCCCCATGAATCTGTGCCAGCTGTTAATATACAACACATGACACCGGGCTAAGTACCTGCAGCATGACTGCTCCTTCCTACTGTTAGCAGCGCACCAACCTACTGTCACTAGCGCATCAAGGACAAGTTGATTATACCATGCAGCAGCAAAATGTACAAATAAAGCACATCAACATCCTTGGCCAATCTAGACCTTCAAGAAGAGAGCAGCTGCGCACATACCGCTGCACGCAGGACCACAGTGATGATAAGCATCCAGAGCAGCCAGATGGCCCAGAGGGTAGGCACATCATACGGCTCCCAGGTGCCTGTGTGCACCCGGCAGATGCTGTTCCATACGTGGGTATACCAGGGCTTGCGAGGGGGGCTGTCGTCAGGTTCCAGGCCATGCCCCTGTGCGGTCTGCTGGGCATGAACCTGTGCCGTATGCAGCAGAGAATGACAGTGAGACCGTGCAAACTAGTGGGTGCTGCTACACCACAGGCTGTCCTCCAGGTTGCTGATCAGCAACCTTGCGAGGGGGGCTGTTGTCAGGTTCCAGGCCATGCCCCTGTGCGGTCTGCTGGGCATGAACCTGTGCCCAATGCAGCAGAGAATGACGGTGAGACCGTGCAAACTAGTGGGTGCTGCTACACCACAGGCTGTCCTCCAGGTTGCTGATCAGCAACCTTGCGAGGGGGGCTGTCGTCAGGTTCCAGGCCATGCCCCTGTGCGGTCTGCTGGGCATGAACCTGTGCCGTATGCAGCAGAGAATGACAGTGAGACCGTGCAAACTAGTGGGTGCTGCTACACCACAGGCTGTCCTCCAAGTTGCTGATCAGCAACCTGGCTCATGAGCCAGACCCTGCACGTGCCAGCATGTCCTGCAGGCACCAGCAACCAGCGTTGACGCAGTCGTTGCGCACCTTGATGTCGCCGTTGCCATGCACGCCATGATGTGGGGCTGCCCCGCTTTGCAGCTGGAAGCTGCTGTGCTTACACACTTGAAAGTGTCTAAAGTACCGCACAGCCGGCCTTACTTCTGAACTACGGGTCATGGAGCAGACATTGATCGCCATGTCAGCAAAGCGGTTACGGTCGCAGAAATTACGATCTGAGACAAGGTGCCCAGGGATGGTTCTGCTGAGCGTTGTATATGATACCGCTAAGAGCTTTGTTGATGCATGGTCCACCACCGTCAATCCACTTTGTTGCAGATGTCAGACTAGTAACCCGCTGCCTCAAGCCGCTGTCAACGCAGAATCCGAGGAGTCACTTGAGTTTCCCAAGAACAGCAGCAGCGCTGGCTCATACATGGCGTGCAGCAGTCTGGAACTTAACTTCTGAAATGGTTGATTTTCTGTTGTACACACAAGGGGCATGCATGAACATCTGTCAGTTGGTGTAGGCGCAGGATTGCTCCCTGTGATGTACAGCGCTGTAAACAACGGTACTTCAGCGGCGTGTCTCTAGAGCAAGTGGGACGCCTATGCCAAGGGCAGCGGGAAACTCAATTTACGTGCACCGCCTCAATTGATGCAAGCACAACTTGTACATGCACCCCATACACTCCAGGCAACCTGCACCAGCAATCACAAATGTATGCTTGCTGATTGCCATACTTTCGTCAACTTCTGGATAATATGTCATAGTAAGTTTTTGTATAATTGAATTCACCAGCCAATCGTCACAAGCGTGGCCCACGCTCCTTCAGTGAAGGAGACTCTTGTTGTTGGAGAGCCTTGGCATCACCTACTTGCTCACTGACACTGACCATGCCAACGGTTGGCAAACGATCAATCCTGCAAGTGATGGTCAATCACCACTGCAATGTCCTGGGTGGGGCATCCTCCCATGTCAGCTCACTTGTCACCTTGTCCGATGCCATCAGGTCCGACTCCCAGCTCAGGCTGAGCTGCACAGCTCAATCTAGATCTCTGAGATCAATCTTTCAATTGAAAGCTTCCTTTAAAGAGTATTTCAAAGTGGCTGCATGCATTGCAATGTCTGCCAGTCTCCGACATGCGCATGCCAAATCTAATCAAACCTGAATCACATATAGTACTGGAAGTAGCTGCCAGCCGGCCTGACAGCCACATATGGCTGTTACATGGTGAATCTACTTGGACCTGGTGGTGCTCTAATTGTTGCTCATTTTTTCTAGCAGTGGTTGCAGAATCCCTGGCAGTGCCACCAGATGATTGACAGCCTGCTGCACATCCCGACACCTCGTGTGATGCCCAAGGCCAGTAAACGGCCCCTCTGAATGACCTAAACTCACACCCTCTAGCACGATACCAGCATCAGACATCAACAGCAAAATAGGGGCAACAACCTGCTGATCAACTGTGTCTTGTCTCATGCCCTGCTGGATCGCATTGCTGCCATGACACTGCCTCGAGCAAGCTTCTGCTGCTCGTGCTGCTGGCTGCAGCAGTATTGCCGAGTTACAGCTGTGGCAGCAGGGTAAGGTACTGGCAACGACGCCAGGATACTGCAGCAGGATTTCGTCTATTTTTGCCCGAGTGAGCTCCCTGCTGCTGCTGTGGGCTAACCACCTAGATAGACAAGTCATGAATGAGACAGCAGCCAGCATCAGTATGGCACCCTGATTGCTGCTGCTTGCTGCTGGACCTAACCCCCTCTGCCTGTTCCTCTGCTGCTGCTCTCGTGCTGCTGCTGCATATGCTATAGCTGCATTGTCCACAGGCCGCTTGTCCTGGTAGTAGGACTTGGTGATGAGGTGTCCAAGCTGAGTCAGCAGCAGGTGCTGGAGAGCCAATGGTCTCAAAGACAGCAGCTGAGGGTCCAACACAATCCTGCTGCTGCTGCTGCTGTCTGCTGCAGGAGTTTGGTACAGCAGTGACCTGCTGCCGCCGTTGCCAGCAGCAGCAGCAGCAGCAGCAGCAGCACGATTCCAGGGACCCCCCACATCCAACTCCAGGTTCAAACTGCCAACGGACAGGGAACCATTATCCACTGGCGTGCTGCCCCGAAGAGGCTGCTGCTGCTGGTATGCAGTGGTATCTGCTGCCATACGCTGGTTCTGCTGCTGCTGCTGCTCTAGGATTGCATCCTGACCAGCTGTTGCTGCACTGCCTACCACTGCTTGCAGCACCAGGTCCGATAACGTGGCATAAAATGTGAAATGACTCCCTGCACCTGAGACCGCGAAATGCCTCATGGCCCCAGAACTCAGAGATCGCTGTCCAAGCCTAGCTGCTGCTGCTGCTGCTGTAGTACCTGTGCTGGTACTAGTCTGGCCATCTGTAGCGTTGTCAGACCCAAAACCTGCTGCTGCTGCTGCCATCGATGTGTCTATCGTCTGTTGCTGCTGCTGGGGCCCGCTGCCGGTCCTTGGTGCAGCAGCAGCAGCAGCCTTGGCGGCTACTGAGGGCTGCAAGCGGGTAGGTAGGCCGAGCCGCTGTGTTATCTCTGCGTCCAAAGAGTGCAGTACCAGATGCCAAGCATTGAGCCGCAACTGCTGCAGCAGCAGTGCGTGGATAGCCCCTGGTCCAGTATATATAGCGGGGGGTTCTGCAATAAAGGAAGTAAAAAGCAGTCAGGGGCTGCCAAAAACGTGTTGTATGGTGCCTAGCAGCGAACATCTCAGAAACATTGAATTCAGAAGCTGCAATAAGCGTGTCGTGTGGTGCCTAGCAGTAAACCTTTTGAGCACAACCTGCATCTGCTGTGGTTTAGGAACTCAACAGTCTCCCAGTTGTATCGTACATCAGCACACACTAACAGCTCAAGCAAGCATTGCCAGGTACCATAAAAAGAGGTCTCACACCCTTTGATAGTACCATATGCAATGCTGCTCGACAGGTGCTCAGTCCCCGACACTTGACAATTATAACCATACAGGATACCTCAACCCATCATGTGTGGGATTCGCTCACTCCCGCGACATATGTCAGTTTGTGAACCACATTCGTGAGATAAATGCTCGCTGTTGAAGCAATGCAAAGCCCATGTCACCAGTAACTTGAAATAAAAATCTTTTCGGCAGTTAGTTTCCCATGCCATCTACAACGGTTCTTACCATAGCATACAACCTTGCCCCTCAATAATTCCTGAATGTTGTTAATCCATCCACCCAACAACTTACCTTCTGGCTTCCTGAGCATGACGGTGGAAGATCCTGCTGCTGGAAGGTCCTGCTGCTGCACTGCTGGCATCTGAGAAGCCGTTATCAAGATACCACCGCTGCAACTGAAAAAAAGCCACATATGTACCACCGATACAACAGCTAAAATTTTATGATCAAAAATGAGTGGCTGATCCGTCCACTCAACACTTTACCTTCTGGCTTTCTGAACATGACAGTGGGCGGTTCCTGCTGCCGCACCGCTGGCACTTGAACCCGCAGCATGCCACTGGAATCTTTCATGATTGGCACTACAGAAACAGGTCCCCGCCCGATCATGGCTGAAGCTTCAGAGAGATTTGCAGCATCGTCACTGCTGCCACTGCTTGACAGTTTGAGGTTGACTACATAAGCGTAGGGGCTATCCGGGGGTGCCTGCTTCACCTGGATTTGCAGGGAAAAAGAAAAGAAGCAGTAGAAAAGTTTTGACATTTACCACTTTCATGGTTCTTTTGATGAGTTGCTGCAGCAGCAGTAGGTGGGCGGCTGGTTCAGTGTGTTGCTTCATGACAGATTGCTGTGTCATGTGCTGTATATAGCACTGATAGCACGATACTTTCTGAAGCTGCACAATGCCCTTCAATACATATAATCATCATCATTGTCTACTGTGCACATACCACATCACATCACATAATATATTATCATTGTGGCACAAAACGTTGCATACTGTGCTGTACTACAGCACGTGTGTGATGACTGTCCCAGTGATGGGATGTCCCTTACTTTGGTTGTTGGTGATGCTGGCATGATAGTAACCAGATCAATCCCCAACCACGAGCAGCTATTAGCTCATAGGCCCAGCAACAGTGCATGTTTTTTTCACCAGTGCATATTTCAGCAGGTTCCTAGACATGTCACTTGCATGCCTTGAGAGATCCCCACTGCCCTTTCAAAAACAATCAAACCTCCTTGCTATCCAAAAGTAGCACTGCTCAAGTTGAATGGCAGCAAACAATCTGATGCTGCCTAAGACCACCCTCTGAGAGACTGATCCAACAGAAGTCAGAAGCTGCAGCGGCATACCTTCCAGTACCTCTGCAGCTGAGCCACCTGCTTGTAGAAAGAATCCTCTCTGTTGCCCAGCGCTGCCAGTGCCTGAGCTCCTTCACTCAGAGCCAGAGATGCAGCAGCTGCAGCTGCCGTGCGCCGCTTGTACCTGAAAATCAAACAAACGACAACAAGCCGAGCATGAATGAGGAAGACTGGAGCTGTCAGAGATAACACAAACAGGCAGCAGGAGGACGAACTGAATGAACGAACGAATGATTGAAAGAACGGAGATTTTGATGTAGCACCGGCGTATGTTGAGGGAGGGAAGCGTGTGTGACGATGTTTCCCAGCGTTTTCACGCTCCATACCATCTACAGCAGGAGATTCTGTTCTGAGCAGTCGCAGAGCTGCTTTAGATGAGAGTAGGAAGTGGGGTTCTGAGTGACCACCCCATGTACACCATACCAGGCTTGTGCAGATCTCCAACAAGGTTTGGCAATGCTCAGCTCAGTCAAACCCAATTCCAATCCCCATTCTTGGATCTAGATTCGGACCTGACCTTCAGTCCAGTCTTAATAATAGTCTCAAACTATTCCAAACCGGATATAAACCCAAAAAAAGCCTAGTCAAACCTGGTCAAACTACCTTGAATTCGTTTCCAGGGCAAGTTCCATCATGCGCTGAGGCACAGGAGGACGTTCCACGCGGCCGACAGTGAGGTACTTGCCCTCCCTCAACTGCTGTAGAGTGTACTGCAGCCATTCCAGCTCGACCTGCAACAGCATCAGCAGCAATGCAGGGCTACTGTGACTGATAACAGGCTCAGCAGCAGGGACAGATACTAGATCAGCTGCCATGGAGTGAACTGCAGGCATTCCAATGCCACTCGCAAAAAGCAGCAGCCGCTGCACCTCTGGGAAACTGATGTGTTGAGAGGACAGAACAGAGCAAGTACCGAGGGAGGAGTCCCATGCATTGGTGTGAAAATAACATAAGATGGATATACTAAACATAGATATATAAAATGAAATGAAATGAAATAGAAAAGGGTTAGGGTTGCTGGTGGTGTCCAGCATCAGCATAACTTAACGACGCAGGTTTGCTGTTTATGCCATAAACAACTGCTCAGCTGAGTGGTAGCAGGGCTGTGTGAGAGGTCTGAAGTGGCCCTTATGCAAGAGACTGATTGAGAACCATGTTGATGAGCACATGTGCAAACCAGTGCACAAGCATCACCCAGATGCAAGGCCTGAAAGATTGGTACATAGGTGAATAATGCAGGCAGTGACGAGGATGTGATGATGCCTGTGCAATGTCCGCTGACTGTGGAGTACAAGATTTTGAACATGTAGAAAGCTCTTACACAAGTAGATATCTGATGGATGTAGATATAAGAATTACAAGGCTGTACCTCTGATGCGATTGATACATCAGAAGTAAGTAAATGCGATTGATACATCAGAAGGAAGTAGGTGCGATTGATACATCACAAGTAAGTAGGTGTGATTGATACATCAGAAGTAAGTAGGTGCGACTGATACATCAGAAGTAAGTAGGTGCGACTGATACATCAGAAGTAAGTAGGTGTGATTGATACATCAGAAGTAAGTAGGTGCGACTGATACATCAGAAGTAAGTAGGTGCGACTGATACATCAGAAGTAAGTAGGTGCGACTGATACATCAGAAGTAAGTAGGTGCGACTGATACATCAGAAGTAAGTGGATGCAGATAATGGCATACCGGCTCTACAACTGCTGCTGAGCTGGCCTTGCAGGAAACCCACCCTGGCTGAAGCAAACAGCTTCTGGGCCTCCTCTGGTGATGGCTGGACTGCCTCTTTCTGCTGCTCAATATCTGCTGCTGCTGCTTCCTGCTTAGAGGCTTCCTGCAAATGAGCCGGCACAGCAAAAGCACACACCGGCTTCTAGATTGACTTGTTCACTTGAAAGAAGGACACCACCCAGTACTACTATGTCACACTTGCTCATGGGAATTTGCAATATTCGAGCCAGCGGGTCTGACAAGAGGGGTGGGGGGTGTTGGTGCAAGCATGCAAGAACTTTAACATGTACATGCCGGATGATTGCTGCTGCGCTGCTGCTGCAGCTGGACAGAGCTATCAAGAAATGTACACAGCACATCCAGAGCTAAACTCTGTGTATTAAACGACGCATCACAGCATAGCAGACAATAAGAGCCACGTAATTGAGCTGATATTGGGTGATACTTTGCTCAAACACGTGGGTCTTGTTGTCGGCAACAAGCTGGACTGGTGTCAGATTTTGCATGTGCTTTGAGCTTGCAGTGAATCAAAAGGAGGAGTCCAAAAGTTGGTATCACCCCATCATCATTTCAAGACACACGCAAACCACCTGATACGCCCCATAGTAATGCACAGGAATACATAATGATGGAAACAGAATGGCGACAGTGGCCTTTGCACACCATGTCAACTGGAATGTGGTGCCACTGGTATGTTTCTGCCTGACTTGCCAATGCAGATGCTGTAGACCAATGTGGTGTGCGCAACTGCAAGCTGCTGTGCTGAATAAGGCTGCCTGTATGGCGCATTTTGCTGTGATGGTTGCTGCTGTTGCCATCACTGTTTTTTTTTTGCTACAGCCAGGTCCGCTGACATCCCAATACAGCAGAACGATGCCTGCCGTTGCTCACAGGGCCGGCAAGCTGATGCAGATGCAGAGCAGCTGCTGCGGCTGATGATAACAGGTGCATACCGCTGGAATAAGGTATGCGTTGCTGTTCGAGTGCTGACACAGTGTGTGGGTATTGCAGTGCCAGCTACGGTGCATACCTGTACGAATGGATCTTTGCGCTGCATGTAGACCCAGGGATTATCATCTGCATGCACCTCTTGGCCCTGGGAATCTATGCTGAAGAGTTTCTTGAAAGAAGGCGGTATGATGAAGGGAAACTGCTCTGGTGGTGCTGTTTTTGCAGCCGTAGGCGCAGACGTCGACATGAGGAGATCTGAGCAAAGCGGATATGCTACTTTGCCCGATCATGGCATTGATGAACCATTAGCAAGCGTCAAAGAGGCATGGTGGATGTCGGTTGTGCTACATGTACTGGCAGCATTGCAGCACACGGTTCCATCGGTGATACGGCGCTCTTGCAAACTTATAACAACCAAATGATGAACATTTTGAAGCTGGGGATAGGCATGCCAGCAAGCTCAAAAGCCCATCTGTCACAAGCCTAGAGAACCACGCTGACACGAGCAGCAACTTGTTTTAGTTAAGCAAGGCCTTTACCACTGATCACTGTGCTGATCACTGTGCTAATTAAAGGAATACAATCCCAAGAACTCAATAAATCCCATCAACCCAAGGAGCATGCTGGTGACGTGCTTGCTGGGACTCACAGCCTGAGAGCCGTCTGGGGCAGCTGCCAATGAGCAGTGTGGACAGAACTTCAATCGGTGATAAGTGGTCCCCTTTGTATACTGATATCACCCTCAGACACCTCAAGCAGTACAGCAGCTTGCCGGGCTCCACAGATGCAGCTACATACTACAGCTGGATCACCAGTACTACTTTGAAACAAACAATGCCCTGTGCCAGTCAGGCCTGAGGGAGGAGAGATAATGGAGCCAAATGGTCCACGCACGGGGATGTCATTTCCTTCTTGGCTGCTGTCTAACTCCACACAGTCTTTGTGCCAGCCAATATCATTAGCAGGTTCAGCAGCGCTGCAGGCCTGCCACCACCACAGCTCTTGAAGCACTTGAGATACCCCCTGGCCGCCACTGTCACTGCCACTACCACAACCACTGACATGGCTTGTGTTTGGTAGTGGGAGTGGCAGCGGCAGCGGCAGTGGCGACTGAGAGCTGGTAGCAAGTCTTTGCCATGGCATGGCAACTGCAGTGACGACTAGAAGCGTGCTAGCAAGTTCTCCAGGCAGCTGGCGGCCGCTCCCATTGCAACTGCTGCTGATTCTGCTGTACTACATCCTATAAAGCCGCTAGCAGCTGGGCAACGCCTCAGGAGGGGAGTAACGGCACACATCTTGCAGCCCATATTTGTGCACCTTTCACAATAACAGAGCCTGAGCTTCAGGCTCACAGGGTGCCATGATGAAGGGGTTGGCTGGCAGCTGCTGCGCTGGTGGCATGGGACATGCAGAGCACCTCACACTTGTATACCTTAATTGACGGCACTGTTTTAATCACCACCAGCCACATATATACACAGCAGCTGATGCAGCAATGGCTCACCTGCAGCACAGCAGGGGAATCAGCAGCAACATTGCTTCTGGGAGCTTTCCAGCATGCTGCGCAGCAGCAGTTACAGCAGCAGAAGGAAGCTTTCAGGCATCAATGGGGGTGGTCATGGAGGTAGAGGCGGCATGGGCGGAGCCCACAGTGGTGAGCGGCTCACTCTCTTTCATTCTAAAGTTTAGGAATGAATTAGCTGCCTTTCTTGAAAAAAATATACTGTTCCTTATCATGACTCCGGGAGTCATGATAAGTAATAGTATTGTGCCTGTTGTACTTTCTCTGGTTGTGTTGTGTGGTACACATGTGTATACAACTGCTCAGCAGAACTCAACACAACATGCTGCAAAGATCTTTTCAGAAAACTGCACACCAAGAGCCTCTTTGTATACTATACTATTGTGTATGATATGGTAATTAACACTATAATGTGCATATACTTGGAACTTCTACCAAGGCAGGCGGCAGCTGAGGTCCTGACTCATGGCAAATTCTGGGGCGGCCCCAGCTTTGACACTATCAATGACATCCAGCAGCAGCAGCAGCAGCAGCGTCAAAGTGACATCACCCGCAGCAGGGTAGGCACGCGCAAAACCCTAGGCACAAATGAGGGTGGAAGTGGCGGACCAGCATCCTATATTTGGGGCAGGGGGGCACCATCATGGGCCACCAGCAGCAGCAGCAGCAGCAGTGGAAGGATCTGGCAGGAGAAGGCTGCAGCACGCAGGATGCTGAGTATAAATGAAGGAGGAAGTGGAGGACCAGCATCTTACCGTTGGGGCAGTGGGGTACCTTCTTGGCTTGGCAGCAACAATGGAAAGATCTGGCAGTGAGGCCTTCATTAAATGTAGTCACTAAACCCTATGATGGTGACTCCGAGTCACCTTGAAGGCTTTGACACTCTGATATCACTTTGTGACACTTCAAGTGTGACTTGGAAAGTCACGGGCCATGTGCGGTTTGCTGTAGCACTTGCAAAAGCCATCATGGAGGTATCATAGCACTACTATTATGACATTGTTCTCTTGTGCAACAAAGGTTTTGAATAGGCTGAGATGGTTGTGCCAGTGCGTGTTCCTTTTGGGTAATTTTTCCCGACCTTATCAAAACGTGTCCTACGGTTGGACACGTTCAACTGGGTGCAAATCAACTGCCCCTGGGTTGTTGTTCTGGTAGATTGTGGGCTTTTGTTTGGCACAGTTTTTGGGGACCGTCTCAAAGCCAGTGGCTCACTGAGCCGGCAGCTGGACATCCCCCCCCCCTCCCCTCCCCCTCCGCTGTTTTCAAGAAACAAGTCAAGTTGGCATGCAGTTGGCATGAAGCAGTGGCAGGTGGTAGCCTCTGGTAGCTCTTGGTGCAGCTCTGTTGCCTGTGCTTGGAGCACAATGAATTTGACAGACATGATGTCTCATTATTTTCATTCCCAACAATCATTGTTCAGCAACCCAAAGGTTGGAAATGAGTCTGGGACTCATTTCAGAGGTACTACCAGTGAGTTACCCAGGTGCAGTCACATGGTACTTTTCACCCTGCCCTTGTATTATACTTTGGTTGGTCCAATGGCCCAACATTTTGGAAACGTTTCAGGATGATTTTGCAAAGTTTTGAATATTCTAATCTGGGCCGATCTGTCTCAAAGCAGCCGGTGCTGAGGTTGTGGCCTCCAAATCTGCAACAGTATCATCCGATGATAAGTTCAGCAGCATATTATCAAATCAAATAATTATTTGATTCTCTACCTGCCATGCCATGCATGGCTTAATCCATTGTGTGTGAGTCTGACGATGCTGCTTTGATGCAAGGAGCAATTGATTGATTTGCCAAGAAATAGTAGTCAGCATCAGTCTTTGGAAGTTATGCACTACTTTGTCACAAACTACAGTGTAGTAAACACACGCCCTGGAACTAGGCCTACCACTCTTTGATTTCAGGTTCACCAGTGACTTGGGGCAAGCTCCTTCTTCCTAAGTTGTGTGTTGGTCAACATAAATGCGCATCCATGCATGCATTCAATGCACATGTTGGATGAGCCTCGTTGAATGCATACACTCAATGCTGGCCAGGTAAAACCGGTGTACCATGTTGAGTTGCTTACATAAGTTCAACCAGTGGTTAGTTAACCTAGTCAATGCGTTGCCGACTTGGTAAGTCAACCTTGGGCCAAGGTTCAGGTCACCTCAGGACGTTTGACTATGTGGTTGAACTAAGTTTTGCTGCCACCGTACTGCAGTGTCGCCAACACGCTTACCCTAGATATCATGTTTGGTGGCATCCGGTGCCTTTGGGCCAGAGGATACCATAGAATATAAATACAATATATTGAACCTTCCATTTGTGACTCAGTTCTCTAGTGGTTTCCATGGTTTGCACGTACCCTTCCCTGGGCATTCATGGCAGATAAATTACTACTGAAGTGGCATGGCAATCACTTAAGTGGCATGGCATGCCGCGCAGGATCTTGCTGTGACATTGAGCCAGCCTCACAAACTTTGTTCTGAGAAGGATGCAGATGGTCACAGCATCCAGGCTGGTCATCTGTAAGTAGCACATGCTGCGAGCTAATGGACCAGTAAGGCGGCATTCTCTGCTTCACTTCAGCAGCGGCTGCTGAACGCTCCGCTCAAAAAAGCTCAGCCTGGCTGGGCATTGCTGCTGTGCAGCGCTGCACGGCAGCGGGGCACTAGTGGCAGCGAAGCAGTACTGCCCACCTGTATATATAAGCACCTGCCCGGCAGGTGATGATACGGTATCATCATAATACACCCAGTAGGTTTGCAAACTGCAGCCTGCTGTTGAAGCTGGGGAGTGCGTTGCTAACGCTGCTCGGAGCGGCTTCCTGCTTGACCCAGTCAAGACACGGTGGCAGCACTGATCACTAATCTGTCTCAATTTGTGACATTCATCATTGTTTTCAACGTTCGTTTGATGACATGACAACATAACTTTGGGCTTCAAGTTGAGTACGTACGTACTAGTCAACGTTGACTCTATCTTTCAAGCTGCTAGCACTGATAGGCTACAGCTTCAGCAAATTCAACACATGCCACAGGATGCATTCCCATGTAAGGCATATGTTTTGTAATTTTAATATCATATTGTGTTGAGAATGAGCAGATGCAAAGCGCGGGCGTACCTGCACAAACAGGGCCAATTGGCTTGCAAGAGTGCCACTATGGTGGCCAGCAGCATCGGGGTGCGCCCGTGTAAAGCCATCAGCAAAGTGACTGCGTGCCGGGAAAGCAGAGCAACTCACGCGGTTCGAATTTGGATAATTCGAGTATTAATTAGTGCACTCTGGATGTAGAAAGGAGACAGACACATGTACAGTTCACAGTTTACAGTTTCTACGCTGTCTTCCACCTCTTTCCTACACAGGACGCGTGTTTCACGTCTCATAAGACAGACACAATATTGCTTATTAATAAGCTTAAGTGGTCAATGCACGTACATTGAGGTATACCAACCTGGGGGGCTGCTCAACTTAAGCGAGTATGTTGCAACATAATCGCTCAAATACAGCTCTAAGAGCGGCAATCTCACCACCTGTTGGTCGCACTGTCGTTTATTCTGTTTGCGACTTCTTATTATCAAGTTTTCTCATCACCCGCAAACCTTGAGGAGGCACCTGATCGTCTGCTGCAAATCTATTATGTTGTTACGGAATGCGTTTCAAATGGTGATCAGTCCGCGAACAAGGTGACAGAGCGGACAGCCGCGTTGGTTGTGTCGTGATTCTCATACGGCATCAGCTGATGCAGCCAGCTGCTGACGCCGTTGCGTAAATGCGACATCCATGCTGTTACGCTTGTGCAACGTAATATTCTTGTCAAAGCTCTTGCACGCAGTGGTGCAAGGCTCTTGCACTTGCAAATCAACACGCCAGAAACAGCTGAGGTGATGATGCACCAAGTTCTACTTTAGACTGAGACAGCTGAAGCAGTCAGCCGGGCACTGGCATTTGCTGTTGGCTGCAACGCCACAACGGGCTGTGTAGTAGTGACAGCGGCAAGACCTACGGCAATAGCCCCCTGCAACAGCACTGTTGGCGGTGATGTGTACAGCTATGCATATGCCTCATCAACAGCCGCCGTCATCGGCTACTGTGCTGTGGGGGCGCCAAATGTCCAGCAAGGGCTGCGTGACTTCATTATTCCTGTTTGGTTGAATCTTGGTTAGGCAAGGAAACAATTAAGGCAAGTGCTGCCAATAGGGTTTTCAGCTGCTTGTGGCTGCAAAGTGTGCAGATAGGCAAGGCAAGCCTTCATGTTGAACGGTAGTGCACCTGGCTCCTCGAATTTAGCTGCTCTTTTGGGATGACTATGACTGGGTATAAAGCTGTAATATTCATTGCATTGTACTACACTGGTCGCGACAACTGCATGGCATGATGCAAGAACTGACCTATAGTGAGTATCTGCAGTATGTGGTGTGGCTGACAGCACAGCAGCACTAGACCCTGCCCTTCAGCATTGCCGGTTGCCGTGGCAGCTTATTGTGCCTGCTCTGGCCTGGCTCAGCTAGCTGTGGGGAGCTTTGCTGTGTTTTCAGAAGCAGTAAAAGTTCTACCCACACAGTAATGTCCATTTTCAGTTGAGGTGGTGAATTTCATCGCACTTGTTATATGATTAAATTCGAGTGCCTC
This sequence comes from Coelastrella sp. MACC-549, assembly GCA_018290735.1. NCBI lineage: Eukaryota > Viridiplantae > Chlorophyta > Chlorophyceae > Sphaeropleales > Scenedesmaceae > Coelastrella > Coelastrella sp. MACC-549. The sequence continues at coordinate 17,632 of JABEVS010000444.1, forward strand.
CATGACATGCCATGCAACTAAGTAGCATTCAAGTCGGGGGTTCCTAACATATATTGTATGAGCTACGACTCTCAGGGGCTTCCTGATGATGTTTGATTGAGCTAGTACCTGTGGGCTTTGGTTGACTGCATTTAAATGCATTTACATTTGTATTGTTGTGTGGGTTGCCATCGTTATGCAGTGGGTGTGTTTGGGTAGAGGAGTTTGCATCCCATGAGCGACTCTCAGAGTCAACGGTTGGCTCCTTCAGAGGGGCGCCCCTCTAGAGCCAGGTTGTATGGTATGTATGGCATGGCGTGCAAGTGTATTGAGTGTTGGGCCACTTGTAGTAACCTGGGCCAGGTTACTACAAGTTGATATAACACGTACTTGTGCTTTGTTCTGAGAATAAGTGATTGCATCACCCACAAGAACTGCTCCGGGAGCAGTTCTTGTGGGTGATGCAATCATGATTGTAACGGAAATGCATCAACGGTTGCAGCCAAACGGTTTGGCAGCTTCTGCAGTCAGTTACTGACTAGCTGTGCCACAGCTTGCAGTCGATATTGGCAGCTAGTTCAAATACGGTGGTTGCACTGCCTACAAACGGTTCTTTGTAATTATTATTATTATTATTATTATTATTATTATTATTATTATTATTATTATTATTATTATTATTATTATTATTATTATTATTATTATTATCATTATTATTATTATCATCATTATTATCATTATTATTATTATCTTTATTATTATTATCGTTATTACTATTATTGTTATTATTATTATGAGTATTATTATCATGAGTATTATCATTATTATTAGTAGTAGTATTAATAGTAGTAGTATTATTATTATGAGTATTATTAGTAGTATTATGAGTATTATTAGTAGTATTGCATGTGTTTATGCAGCAAATTTTCCACTTGCTAAAGGGTGGTATTCTTTGATGCGAAGGTATCATACGTGTTGCATGAGGCACTGTGCATGTATAGTTTTCACCATATGCTGTTCGTTTTGTTGTGTGGCCTCTGACACTGTCAGCGGCTGATGTGTCTTGTGTTTGCGTCACTTGAGCACCCCCACTGAGTGGATTAGTGTGCCTTGAAGGCAGTTTCTCCCCTGAGGGTGGTCTAATCTTGGTGTGCCAGTGTGGCTGAGCCACCAAGTACATTATCCCAAGGGCCTTGCGGCCGGAAAGGGTAACTAACTTCCTTCCTTCCTTCCTTCCTTCCTTCCTTCCTTCCTTCCTTCCTTCCTTCCTTCCTTCCTAGTATTGTTAGTAGTATTATTAGTAGTTTTATTAGTAGTATTATTAGTAGTAGTATTATCATTACTATTAGTATTATTAGTATCAGTAACAGTATTAGTATTAGTAGTATATTTACTATTACTACTATTATTACTATTATTAGTATTATTACTGTTATTAGTATTATTACTATTGTTAGTATTCTTACTACTATTAGTATTTTTAGTTTTATTAGTATTATTACTATTATTGAAAACTGCCCGGCTACGGTAGCAGGCCCCAGTGTGCCACAAGCAGTGGTTGATTGGATTTGAACCGGTGATCACTGGTCGTGATAGGCGGTTCATTCCTGATATATTAGTATCCTGATATAATGATCCTAGGAACTGATATTCACTCACAGTGGCTCAGTCTCCTCCTGAGGAGGACAAACTAGGAGTGGCACAACCAGTGTCTACTGTACCAGTGTGTCTTCTGACCAGGCTGGATGTTTACTCTCTGCATGCATGGCTCAGTGGCAGCAGAGCATGCCGCACTGAGTGTGCGGCTGCTCAAGAGAGCAGTTATCAGCCGGATCATTGACGTCTGGAAGTTTTGTGATGTGTTGAGGTCTGTCCTTGTGGTATGGGGCTGACGCCGTCGGTTGAACCGATATTCTGGCTGTATTAGGAGGAGTTATGTCGCTGACTTAGCCACGGTGGCCCCGGGGTGTCAGAGGCCCGAGGCTTGACTTGCCATATTCCCAATCTATGATTGTAACAAGTCACATCCTACAGACCCTTGCTCAAGTGCACTCAAGTTTCAAGTGCGCTGTCACTTTCAGCCATCATTTTGCAAGCAGTTGGTGGTATCAGCCTGTCTGATCGAGACAGCCGCTGTCCAATACGGTATTGGTGCACTACTCCATGGCATTCTTTGCATGCTGTTTCTGCCAACGGTGCAGGCAAACTTTGCCTGACTTTGAAAGTCACCGTGAGGGTCTTGGACTACTAAATTGGTGCTGTTTTTGCAGCTGAAGTGCTGCTCTGTACTGAACAGCCTCACATGTCAGGTTGCTCCATGGCAGGAGTATACTACGTACAGTGGTTGTTGCATACCAGTATGATCTGATTGCATGCATAGATGATGCCATTGCACAATGTTGGTTTCTTTCAAAGGCAGACAGTAGTAAATGCATGCAATGTGTCAAATGTGCAAACAGATGTGCTCCAAGCAAGGTAGTACATGTACTACCTGTACAGGTGACCTTGGTGTACTACTAGGCTCAAGGGTCAAGATACTACAGTAGCTACCAAGGCTTAGTTCGGCCGAGCGGCTTCACACGTAAAAGAAATTGAGCCATGCAACAAGTTGAGATACAATGGCAAATGCACTGACATGCGTGGGGGCGCCCCCCGGGTGTGATGCTTGTGCCTGCCTCGGCTGTCCACCGAGCTGTCCTTCTACGTCACATCATTACCTGTAAAAAAGGGAACAAAAAGTCAGCATCGTCGTAGTCGAAGGGGTGGCGCACCCCAGCGCGTTGCTGGGTCGTCTGCGGATAAGTAGTACCATCGCTCCGGTGTAACATGGCACGACCTGTAGAGACACACTGCAGACACAATACCCCGTGTAGTAGTGCAACAATACAGAACATGTGAATGTAAAAGAGGTAACTAGGGAAAGTAATTGTTAAATTGCTGCAATTGAAATCAGCATTGATAGCATACAGTACATGTGAATGCAATAGAGGTAAGTAGGGACAGCAATAGGAAAATAAAATGCAGCAGGAATTGTAACCAGCGTTGATGGCACAGTTGAAATGGTGGGTGGGTGATATATACTGACATACAGATATGTAAAAGAAATTGAAAACATACATGATGCAAGCGGCTGGTGTGTCTTGTGTTGGAGTTGGTCATCCCCACTGAGTGGGGTTGGTGTCTTGAAGGCACCTTCTCCCCGGAGGGTGGTTTAATCTTGGTGTGCCAGTGTGGCTGAGCCACCAAGTACTTCTCCCAAGGGCCTTGCGGCCGGAAAGGGTAACTTCCTTCCTTCCTTCCTACACATGATGCAAGTGCTGAGGTCAATCAACAGCAGAGGTACTGGCCAGGCACCCCATGTAGTTGAAGAACCAGTGGCAGGCAATGTGATGTTTGCAGGTTGTGGCGTTCAAGCCTGATCAACGTACTCAGTAAGTTGATGTCTACTACGGGTGGTGGGTGGGTTGTCTGTTGCAGGGTGTGTGTATCGGTGTAGTATTTGGATTAGACGGACACTTATGTGTTCCCCGTCAGAAATAAGTGACAGATAGTAGGAAATTTGGGCGGTGCATTAAAACACAATGTCAAAGAAATCGAGCCATAAGATACCGTATCTTTGTCATTGTAAGAAAGTGGCGCATTGCTGATGATCATGATGAGCATAGAACAAAAATCCAGAGTATAGAACAACAATACAGAGTGTAAAAACAAACGGGGCCATGCAACAAGTTGAAATGCAATGGCAAGTGAATGTAGAGGTTATTGTAAAAGGTCAAACAATACTATATAACACAAATTGGTAGATATAATGTTAAAGAAATTGAGGCATATTGTATACAAAAGAAATTGAGCCATAAACATTGTAAAAGAAAATGAGCCATGCAACAAGTTCAGATGCAATGGCAAATGCACTGACATGCCTAAAAATGTGTCATACACGTAATGAAAAAGAGTTTGAGTACGCAAAAAAAGGATGTCACTATCGATGCAGAAGATACCGAGCCATGTAGCATATGACAATGACATGTCAGATGTGGGGACATGCAATGATATCGAGGCAGCAATTAGGTGAGATGCAATGTGAATGCACCAACATGTACTGTAGGCATGGGACAGCATAAAAGATAACAGTCAATGAGACATATTACATGAAAAGTCAGACGATTGTGCACGCACTTGACAACAACAAGCACCACCAGCTGGTGCATCCACAGCACCCAATTGGATTGCAAGGATCTTGTTACAGATCTTATGGAAAGACATTCACACTTTCAACAATTCAGAAGTATCATCCATATCACTTTCTTCTATATATATAAGTTACCCATTAGCCACAGCAATTCTGCCATATCACTTTCTTCTGAAGACAACATATCAGATACTTCCACAAGTTCCTCATCATCGGCATCCCAACCTGTCCAATCTTTACTATCAGATGCCCATGTACTCCCCAACTCAGAAAGTTCCTGAATGCTGCCATGATATCAGAATACAACGCAGAGGCCCTGACATCACCAAAGGTATCAGGGTACAACTGGATATGGTGCCGAAGTTTGCGTCTCAGTAGGGACAGTTGATAACCACGACCTTGCATGCATTTCAGTAATCTGGCCACCTCTAAGACATAGTTACTTCTCACAGTGATCAGTCCCCTGAAACGATGTAACTGTCCAATGAGTATGTTATAACCACTGTGCACAGACAGAGTACTGGCAACATGAGTATACTGTGCAATGGGATTATTAGAGTAACAAGGCAAACGACGTTTGTCGAACAGCAGCGTATGAGATTTGACAACTTGTTCTAGGGTGGAGTCCGCTGCTTCCACAGACCAGGAGAACCTGCAGCTTAATAAAAGGGGATAGATTATATATTATTGCTCTGAGGAGTGCGTAATAGCTTCTATACTCCGCCTACCTAGCGTCATGTGAACCGACACATTAGCAGAGACTACTCATGCATGAATGTTGAGTAACCCTAGGGGTGACTGTCCCCGATCGCTAATCCTTGACGCATCAAGAGGAACCTTGGTAGTTCTCATGAAACTGTATTACAACCGATAATATTGTATATGTGGTTACGGATTGTCTCGTAACACTCCCCCCCCCCCCTCGCTTAATGTGCAGCCTCCTGGGTGCACCATCCCCTGGAGTAGGATCCCAGGAACTGCCCTGGGTATATGCCATAAAGTAAGCCTCCATCAGGGTCTGGGTTTCATACAACAATGATGCAGTAAATGGGTTAGGGCCCGAGGTGAAGTCGTCCACAAAGCGAACAGTGCATCAGTACATATGCAGCAAGAACATGCATGCCATACCATGTAATTCAGTATGGTTATCCACTGCACTACGTGTGGTGCAAAGCAGCAATCGCAACACTTCAGCCACTGGAATCTCCGAGGGTTGTGGGGGTACAAGGATGCCTGTTTGTTGAGATGCTACGACCAGATCCACCAACTGTTTAGTGAAAGTGAACTCATAGTAAAACAAGTAGTAGTTAGCCATATACACAGCTGGGTTTATGCCCATAGGTATACCACGTGTTTGTTTGAAGACCCGGTGCTCGAAACGTACATGCTATGTACGTTACCTATTAGGAGTTTTCCACCAATAGTCTCAAAACTGCAGTAGCATGTGATTTGCTGAAAACATAAAACTTACCCTTGACAGGGTCTTTACCACACCTACTGTTGTACATACCTTTACCCATGTCATTGTCATAAGCCCCGGCAGCACCATAACCACGAATAGGGTCATAAACAACAGATATGTCGTCATACCACTTGCAGCCATGAAAAGTATCATGATAAACTAACACCACTGGATCCACACCATTTGTCGTGTGACAAGCCCATGCCCAATCTAGGACAGTAGATAATTTCGTAATCAGATCTTGTAGATCATTATTAGTATATAGTCTAACAACATCATAATTATGCCAGCCATGTCCGGCCTGAAAGTCTTCTAAAGACATATTGTAACTGTTTAGACGGCGTACCACATCCACAACCTGTGCAGATCTCGTAGCATACCAGGGTGGGTCTGTCCAGTCAAGGCCTGCCTGTAGCAGTAGGTTGGTCCACTTGGTTTGTAGATCTGGATGCAGGCACTTGAACAGTGCAGTTAATCACACAGCTGGCTTTTTCAAGCCGTTGGTACCACTAAATGCAAGGAAGCGCAATGCAACTGGCTGTTTATGCAGTTTCACCAATGCCGCCTCATAAGGCACCACCTTCAGCAGCTCCAACAATGTATCAGTAGTGGTACAAGTATAATACATGTCAGCAATACCAGTTTGCTGATCTGATACACGACCTAGCAGGGTTTGAGCAACAGTTTGCAGTATATCAGGGTGAGTTGCAGCAGCAGTAACCTCGGTATAGAACTGACCATTAAATAGGTCTTGTAGTAAACAACATAACTATTGGTCAGTTTGTCAGCAGTTGTGACCACAAAGTCATGTTGTAGTTTGTGTAGCCAGGGGTGATAAGTATTCAGCCAGGGTACAAACTCCGTACCCGGCTCATGGGGTTTATGCTCATTTCTGAATACCTGGCCATCCCTGGACGCTGGGCCTTGTAGCTGCAACTGTAGTAAACGTAAAGCTTCAATGCAGAAATTAGAGTATCCAGCAGAGTTGGGGAGTTGCAGGAAATAGTTAAAGCCCACTTCCATATTATCCACAATCGCCTCCCGCACTGCAGGTGACATGGTAACTTCAAACATTTCAGGGCGGTGTTTCGGGCCATATGCAAACGAGTCAATCAGGCCCTGAGGGTAACCAGTATAAAACTTCAACACCTCAGCAGAACAGGTCAGGACCTGACTAGTGCTACCGGCAACAAAGCCATGATCAGCAAACCATTGTGAATGGCGTTCACAACAACACGGGGTAGTCATGTTTTTCTGTAGGCCAGAAGCTGTCAAACGTTTGGCCAAGGTAGCGTGATTGCAGAACATCAAACCTAGAGGATCACCATATTTAAAGCCTACCACTGGTAATTCTGACCGCTAATCTTCTGGTAACAAAGCAGCAACAGTTTGAAAAGCAGTCAAAAAGTCCAACTTATCAGAAACAGTAGTCCAGTAGGAACACACAAACAGTTTACGATTACGGTGAGTGGAGGGTGCAGGTCTATACATACGTCCTGCAAGTACATTCGCCAGCCATGATGGTAGTAGCTCAGGAAATGTATCGGCAACTCTGAACTCCCCCCATATGTCAGTAGCGGATACCCCATTCACAGAACAACCGTGTTTGCAGCATGCGTGTAACTTTATCAATGTTTTAATCTGGTATGCATCGAAAAAAGTGGCATGATTATCAGCTGTGAAGACCTCAGTCGATTTTACCCCTATTTATGTGATGGTAATAGTATGCTTAGGGGGTTGCCGGTGTGGTGCACCTTATATTGGCAACGCGTGTGAAGACAAGTTGGCTTCAAGTTCTATCCCAACATAGTGCTAATCACCATCATGGCTGGCAGCTGCCCTGATAGAGGATTGCTGCCGTTGATGGCCACAAAAGCCGGCGTAGGTTGCCAGGTCAATCCGTCACACGTCACACGATAACAAGCACACTTCCTGCGAATGCCCATGTTAATGCACTGGCTTACTATTGCTCAGCAGTAGTAACTACTACCACTACTACTGCAACTACTACTACTACCACTACTACTGCTACTACCTCGAGGGTTGCCACCCGCAAGGAGCCAATGGTGATTGCTCAGCGGGGCACACACAAACAGAGAGGAACACAGACCAGATTTGATCTGGCAGAATGTCTGCAGGTTTGACTTGCAAAACATCATCTGACTCAACTTGAACAGCTCAGACTCAGAAAGATGAATAATCAGATGCAAAAAACAATCACTGGTGTATTTGGATTGCAACGCAACAACCAGCACATGTGAAACAAATGCAGCCACAAAACGCTTCTGCTGACCCGTGAAACGTTCCATGTGGCCCACTGGGATTAGCTGTAGCAATAGTGTGATGCAAGTCATCATGGTCACCAAACTGCTCAAACAACTGGGGAAGTCGGGACCGCACTGGGTTATAAAATTCCCATTTGGAATTCATATCCAACAACACCTAGGGCACACTGTTGACAGTGGCACAATCGTCTAGGCAATGATTGTCCAGTGTTAGCATCAGTATACCACCTGCCTGTGGCAACAGGGAGGTCATGAGCAGCCAGCCTACTATCAAAATTGTGACAACAGACATGACAAATGTCCTGCATTGATGCCAGCTGTACAATGTACATGCAAAGCTTTCCTCACCTTCTAGCTCAACCATACGTTTAGGTGCAAACCACTGATGATACACATAATATAACAGATGTTCAGAAGGAGCAGCGCAATCATGGCCACCAAACTGCTCAAACACCTGCGTGGGTTGAGACCACACTGGGTTGTCAGCTCACATTCAAGCATCATATGAAATTCACCGCCAACAGAACCTGAGGCACACTGTTGACGGTGGCGTAATTGTCCAGGCAATTACTTTCCAGTGTTAGCATCAGTATACCACCTGCCTGTGGCAACAGGGAGGTCATGACCAGCCAGCCTGAAACGCGGCACACATGACATCTTTAATGGGAAGGTTCTTCAAGGTGCATATCTGAACTCTTTCAAAAAATGCCAGCAGACATAGTATGCTTATGACCGCCCTCTATCATGAAAGCCAGTCACTGCCCCCCCTACCACCCCACCAATCAGCACACTATGTACGCATCCAGGGTTGTTGGAGGACAGTGTATACATGGTGTGATCACGTACAAATAAAGATACCCCTACAGTATGAAAGCGTGATGCACAAATGTACAGCTGATTGTGCATGCATGGACCTCCAAACAAAAACAAAACAGTCATCCACAACAGCTGCTTGCAGGGTCTTTAGATGAGCATAGGTTTGATAACGTGGCAGATCCGTTTCTAGGGACAATGACAACTTGACTGCGCAGCATCTCAGAAGGGTGGAGATTCGGGAACCAGCAAGATAACATGATCAAATGAATAACATGAGCTGCTGTGGTGATGCATTAGTCAGCACTGGAAGTCCTATGATGCCCCTTGAGATCCTGCATTCATGCAACATGCACTGGACACGTGCAAAAGCAGGCTTAACAGAGATATTTTTGACATTATTTTTTGGGCTTTTTCACAATGCCAGCAGACACAGCATGCGTAAGATCGCCTTCTATCAAGAAGCAAGTCATCCCCCACCCAACAAGCCAATCAGCACCATGCACACATCCAGGGCTGTCGGAGGGCAGAGTATACATGGTGCTATCACAAAATGGCAGGACATCCCATACACATTATGATACATGATGCACAAATCAGTTTCAATAATTTCCCAAACTGGCCTCTCAAGAAGGAGGCTCATTTTGCACCATACTGCAGTTAGCCAATAAACTGACTAATAGAGTCACTACGTCACAGGGCTTGGGTATGCTGGCAATCTTCATGAGGAGGTTCTTCAAGGTGCATATCTGAACTCTTTCAAAAAATGTCAGCAGACATAGTATGCTTATGACCGCCCTCAATCATGAAAGCCAGTCACTGGCGTCCCTCCCACCCCACGTAATAGAGACACCCCTACAGTATGAAAGCGTGATGCACAAATGTACAGCTGATTGTGCATACATGGACCTCCAAACCAAAACAAAATAGTCATCCACAACAGCTGCTTGCAGGGTCTTTGAAATGCGCATAGGTTTGATAACGTGGCAGATCCATTTCTAGGGACAGTAACAACTTGACTGCGCAGCATCTCAGAAAGGTGGAGATTCGGGAACCAACAAGATAACATGATCAAATGAATAACATGAGCTCCTGTGGTGATGCATTAGTCAGCACTGGAAGTCCTATGATGCCCCTTGAGATCCTGCTTTATGCAACATGCACTGGACACGTGCAAAAGCAGGCTTGACAGAGATATTTTTGACATTATTTTTTGGGCTTTTTCACAATGCCAGCAGACACAGCATGCGTAAGATCGCCCTCTATCAAGAAGCAAGTCGTCCCCCACCCAACAACCCAATCAGCACCATGTACACATCCAGGGCTGTTGGAGGGCAGAGTATACATGGTGCTATCAGAAAATGATAGGACATCCCATACACATTATATTGCATAATGCACAAATGCACAGCTCATTGTGCTCGGACCTCCAATTTCACCCACAACAGCTTTTCAAATAAGCTGAATAATGCGCTTAGGTTCAAAGATGTGGCAAAACCCTATGTAGAGACAATAAAAACTTTACTGTAAACAAGTCACATCAAGTCTTGGAGGCAACAAAAAGTTGAAGAATTGCACTCCCTGGACACATTTTCCTGCCACATATCGCCCAGATTATTGCTGCATTTGCCTGATGAGTCACCATGCAGGCAAGAATCATTGATGGCTGATTTTACCTGCATTCACCTAGTGCGTAGATTCATACGTCAACCTGCAGTTTCCACACTCCGGCAGTCTCACACTGAACGGCCTTATACAGCGCAACAGAAGTGTTGCACATGCCATACTTAGCCCGTACATTGAGCTGCTGTGGGGGTGCATTATTCAGCACTGGGAGTTCAAAGGTGCCCCTGAAAGCCTACATGCATAGGACATGTGCAAAGCACACACTTTTGACCTCCAGCATATGTTGCCAGAAACAAAAGCCCGGCAGAAGATGCTAATGCAACTTGTCACCCATGGGACACATTCTGTCTGGATAAACAACAGACTTACAGGCCATCTGGCTGGAGCTGGAGCTGGCAGTGAGAAGTTTTTGCAGATAAGTATACATGAAATATCTAACACATTGTTGACATACATAATACGTTTATATGTTGCAAGTAAGTGCTACAGCAGAGACACATACTCCGTACACGGCTGCGGACAGCGAACAAATCCTGCAGTTCACTGGTGGTCATCTGCCAGCAGGTTTCTCAATTGCTCCCAGATATCCTCCTCTGCTGCATCCACTGCCAGTGTATCTAGCACGGCAGCATATGCAGCAATGGACACCTCTTGACACTGATCCAGTAGTGCCGCTCCTGTGGCAGCTGCTGTACTGCCAGGTGCTGCTGTCCCAGCTGCCGCTGTACTGCCAGCAGCCGCTGTACTGCCAGCTGGTGTACTGCTGATGGGTCTGCACAGAGACGACGGCTGCAGGGGCCATGCTTGCTGAGAGACCTGCTGTTGCAGCAGCGTCTTCACACCCCGTGATGCAGCAATGCTTGGGGATCCCAATGGCCCATGGGTGGCAGTTGTTGAGGCCACAGTCTGTTGCACACTGCCAGACACTGCTGGTGCGTCAGCAGCACCACTTGGCAACTGGTCAGCAGTGTCACTGACATATGCATCTGACTCAGGGTTGGTGACAGCTGTGTTAATGCCTGTGGGGCTTCTGACACCTGCACCAGGAGTGGCTGCACCCGTCCTTATTTGTGACCAGTTGTGATGGCTGTGCTGTAGCAGCGGCTGCGGCTGCTGCTGCTGTTGCTGCACCACATTGAAGAGCTGATCAACTAGTGGCACCTCTTGATTGGAAGAAGTATGGGCAAGACCGAAGTGGGACACAACAGGTGTCAGACTGTCTGCTGGACACTGCGTTTTGTGGGCAGCAGCTGCGTCATGCTGCTGGTGCTGCAAGTCAAAGTGAGTGGCAGCACCAGACCAAGCAGTACCAAGATCACTTCCAACAGCTGTCACGTTGTGAAGGCTGCTGCCGTTGGAGATGCCGGCACTGTTTTGGGGCCCCAGGATGCTGGCAGCTGCTGCCAGTGCTGTTGCTGCAGGTTGCAACCTCTCCAGTTGTGCTCCTGCAGCCCGATCTTGCTGTTGCCAGTACTGCAACTGCTGCTGCTCTGGCAAGGGCTGCCTTGCCCTGTCTGCACAAGGCAGAGTGGTTGACGCAGCTGTCAATGCTGCTGTGCTTCCCAGAGAGCCAAAAAGGCCAGTCTGCGGCTTGTATGTCTGTGACTGGGGTTGCTGCTGTGGTGGTACTGACTGTAGTGGTTTATTCTTCCCCTTGCTGCGAGCTATCATATGGGCAATCCGCCTTTGCATCACCACCAAAGCCTGCTGTATCTCCTGCATGTCATTGTCATGTGCTGCAATGCTTGGGCTGCTACTGTCCAATGTTGCTGCAACAGCGCCTGCTGCAGGCAATCCGAAACCTGCTGCCGACATCTCTAAATTGTGGTTGTGCTGCTCAAGCAAGGTGGCGTTGCCTTTTGGCGAGTTAGTACTGTCATCTGCCTGGCTGAATCTGACCGATGTGGATTGATTGGGTGTGCCAATATGCAAGCGCTTTGCCGCAGGCTGCTGAGCGCCTGCTGCTGCAGTATGCTGATGACAACGCCGACAAGGTAGCCCCAACTTGGTGGGACTAGGTTTATCAGCTTGGCCTACAGATCTGCCACTGCCCCTGCTGCTGTCTGCCCTGTAGAATTGCCGCTGCTGCTGCTGTTGGACATTGCATGCAGCGGCGTAGCTAGATGGAGTCACTTCTGCATGGGCTGAAAACTGCGACAGGCTGCCACAGCTGCCACTAAGGCCAGAAAGCTGCGCGTTGGTGCTGTTGAGCAGAGGGCTGCTTGGTGAGTCTGCTGCTCTGCTGTTTGGCTGCAAAGCAGGCATAGAGTAGGTTGCAATCGGCTGTTGGCTGTGCACCATAGACTCTCCAACACTAGCAAACGTGGTGGTGCTGATATTATGGTGTGGACCTTGTGTTGAATGAGGGGCCCAACCTGCTGATGTGGGCACAGCACAAGGCATAAATGCTGCCAGCTGCTGCTGAATTCCTCCTGCCAGGGGCTGACGAGCAAAGATAGAGTCAGACGATGTCAGTGCAGCAGGAACTGCTGTGGTGATTCCGGTACAGGACGCTTCCTGCAAGCTAGCGATTTGTGGGTGTGTGGTGGCAGCTGCTGCCAATGCGCAGTTTGCACAACCGTCCGGTGCACTGTGGGGATCAGCTGCTATTAGGCACTGAGGCTGCTGTGCTAGATCAGCTGTCTGCTGCATACAGCTGTACATCTCTTCAACAGGAAAGCCAGGGAAGAATGCTCTCTGCAGGCCTGCTGATTGGGCCCCAAAAGTTATGGCTGCTGCTGCTGCTGCGCTTGATATTGCTGCTGCACCTGCAGAGGGCACCGAAGTGACAGCACTGATTTCTTCTGTCTGCTGTCTGTCTGTTGTCTGCTGAAGACTCCACAACAGGCTGTCCTGTTGCTGACTACCAGGCCTAAGTAGAGAGTGCTGCACGTTCTCAGCACAATCCGCTGACTCTGCAACTGACCCTGTAGTTGTTGCTGCTATAGCACCTGGAGCAGTTGATGTTGGTGGCAGTGGTGTTGCAGCTGCTGCTGCTGCTGCTTCAGCAGGCTGTGTGCTTGCAGCCTCAGCTGCCAGTAACTGGCTTGCAAGTTGCCTTGCCTCTTCACATGACATCTGCAGTCATGACAGGTAGTATCAAGGGGGAAGTTGTTATAGGCCAGTAGCACCAGCTGTCACAATCACAAGCTATTCCCAAAGCCCGCTCAGTGCTCGGAGAAATGCAGCACAAGACCTTTGATGATCCTGCTAATGAGTCAAGTCGCATTAGGCTTGCAGCCTTACCATGGCAAGTAAATCATCAGGTGGATCATCAAGCCAAGCATCAAGAACAGTCCCCACATCGGATAATGGACCACCAGATTCCCTGCAGGCGAATCCAATGCGATATGACCGAAACTGCATCAGAAACCAGTATTTGCATTTTCCACAAGTTCAACAGAATATGTATGGTCCTTCACTGTGTCAAGAACAGCAATGTGTTTGAGATGACAATGGGCAGGAAACATTATCTGCCACCAGATGGCATGTTGTCAACGACCACAGAAAGCAGCAGTGTCAGCTCAGCAGGCAGGAGCAGCCCTCACACCTGATGTTGACCTGCAGCTTGGCCTGGTTTGGTAGCACAACTCTGTTGAGCACCAGATTGACTGCGTGGGCTGAGCGATGTGGTAGAACTTTTGACGCAGCTGGAATAGAAAGGACATTGCAACAGCAAAAGAGTTTGCGTAGGCTAGTGAGTACTGTGTGTAGGCATATGTAGGGCACCTGTACCGACTGGAGACTTTGATGCTAATTCTGTGCTATGCGTTGCCTAATTCCAGTGAGTAGAGGAAGGGTGTGAGTAGAGCCTCTACCCTTGAAGGGTTGCCATCCTATTGAGCACCATTATGATTTACCTGCAGAAATAAATGCCTTGGCCTGCTTGACTTCTGGTGAGGCTGAGGTATGAAGGTACACCTGCAGAGACATGCAAAGTGTAAGCAGCAATTGTTCGAGAGGCGGACTTGGTTGTGATCCAGGTATGCAGCATGAGCCGCCCTATATTGATGCCCAAAACACTCTATTACACTGTGAGCAGGACTGTTGTGCACAGGGTTAGCGACCCCAGGCATGCTTTATGAAGTGTTGGATATTATGTGCAGGTGTGGTCCATCGCTCAAGGTAAGCTCCCTTCCTTGAAAGCCATCACTCCCAAGCTCATGATTCAGCCAGCAGAGTTAATGCAGCCATCACTCCTGTGATGCTGCATTCTCACCCCTAGGACAACAGCAAGCTCTGCCTTGGTCCAGGCAGCGACAGTGCGTTTCCGAGGCTTGGTTGCGCTGCTGGAATCCTTCCTGACAGCTGCAACAATGGAGCGCCACCTGCAAGCATAGCGCGTTTGGACACCCAGGCATTTACGCCAGAGGCAGCACAGCTCAACAGCACACCAACAGACTCGGCAAGCTCACATTGATGCAGCTGCGTCCAAAACATCAGACATAATGTATAACAGCTTGTCGCTTTAGTGGCTCAGCAAGGTGTTCTCATGCAGGAGGAGTTCGCAGCTCCGCAACAACCGTTGTTTACACAGTGGGTAAATGGGCTTGGGCTGCCAAGCCACTGTGGCTTCTGGAGGATATGCTGCCAAGCCAGTGTAACTCTTTTGAAACACAATGCTGGTTCAAAACCACCTTGCCTTGCAGCACAGAGTCCAGGTGAGCATTTCATGGCTTCTGCAACGGCTGGCCATGACGTGCAGCCACGACAAGCTATATGGTGTAGCAATTGAGAATCGTCCTGCAACGCGGAGGACGGCCGCCGTTCATCATTAAGCTGACGACAGCCTTACGACGTATCTTGAATCGTGCTCTTACCTGCTTGCTCCAGCATAATAACTTATCTACAACTGTGTCCAACATGTCTTTAGAATCTGCGCACGCTGATGAACAGGCTGCTCTGCGGGATGCTTTTTCTCAGGGCACTGGCGCAGTGCTATGAGGCAGCTGATCACAGATAAGAACCAACTCCTCATTAGAAATTCAAAGCGCACTGCGACGTCCATGCAGGATCACAATTTTTTGACCACGTACTTTTGGTTCCTGAGTAGCGAGAATGCTACCCAACGAGCCCGATGCTGCTACTCAAATAGATCTGCAACAGAGTGAATATGTTCGTCTGGAGCACTAGACTTAAACGTAAGTGACATGCCGGAAGTGCAACCGGCAATCTTGCTGGCACGATGCTGTTAGCTTTGTTCTTTCATGCCGGGATCGCGGTGGTCGGGTGGTGATGTTCGCAACTTGTCCTTCATGGGCTTCGTTAGGAGCACAGTAAGTGCTCATAGCCATTTAAAACAAAAGCTGATCTGAACAGGAAGAAGCTGGCCAAGTTCACAGTTGGTGAGGATCACGTGTTCTCATTTGGCTGTAGCTGCAGCAGTAACTGGGTGCCGGCATCACACCAGCAATGACACAGTCAGGTGCGTGATTAGCATAGTTCAATGTTTACACTGCAATCATGAATCAAGCTGATACCCTGCTGCTGGAAGACTATCAACCACCGCAGCAGGGGCCAGCAGCAGCAGGCAGCTGCTGTTTCTGCTATAACGCCACCCTGCCAGTTGCCCACCTTACATCGCAGCAGCAACAACAACATCAACGACAGCAAGCGTGTCTCTTGGTACTTCAGTTCATCTCTGCTGGGGTCTGTGGGCATCCCATGATCACAGGCTCACAAGTTTGATCTAGGATTGAGTGTACTTCTTGGCCTTGGCGTGTACATCATGTAGATCGATCGGATCATTTTCAGTCTGCACAGCTGCTCTGAGCCAGTCAGGACCTATCCATTGGTTGAGCAGATGTGACAACAGCAGCACCAGCAGCAAGCCAGCATGCAGTTGAAAAGACAGCAGCAGTAGCAGTCCAACATTGAGGTGTCACAACAGCAGCAATATCACTAATGCTGGTAGCATTGAGCTGGATAAGAGCATGATTTTGATGTGTTTGAGCAAAACTCTGTGCCTATAGTACCATTAGCTACCACAGCAGTAAGGGTAGTCAAATCTGTGTTGCTACAGTGTATGAGTTGAATCTAATTCATAGGTAGCAGCAACAGCGGCAACATGATCTTGAACATCATTTGCAATGCACGAAATGTGCAAGCTGCCACAGCCACCGAGACTGAAAGATGGGCTCCCTGCCATCAAGCAGCACCAATCAATACAGCCACCTTCAGCGGCTGCAAGCATAGGGACTCAGTACTGCCTGTAACAGCAGCTACAGCCACTGCAGCCACAGCACCACCAGCAGCAACAAACCTTGCAGGCCTGCTGTCTACTTGGTCGTTAACTTGCTGGGTCAGGTGAGACTTGGTATCAGCGCTTTGACGTGAAAATCACTTAAGTCACTGAGTCATTGGCCAAGCAGCAGGTTTCAACCACAAGGTATCTCTGGCAGGCTTATACGCAGACTCTGCAGTAAGGGCTCCTGTGCATGATGCTTTGTGACTGAGCTGGTCTATGGCTGCAAAGTACTAATTATTATTGTATTTAAGCTAGCCTGCATGCAGTGCGTGGTAACAGAGGACCTCGTTGCTGACAGGAGGCGAACATGCGGCTTGTCTGGAGAGTCCTGCAAACTTGTCTGACAGGCGCCCCAACAGAACTGCAGCAATGCAGCATGGCGAGCTCGCAGCTGCTGCAGTTGCTGCTGCTGCTGCTACTGATGTTGCTGCAGAATAGCATGCAGCCTGCTTCAATGGAGTTGCTCAGCAGCAGGCAGCACCAGCTGAACAATCAAGTTATGCAGGAAGTGCGTGTTGTTTGTTGTTGATGTGTTTTTCTGTTTCAGTGTTGACCCAGGAAGACTGACAATTGCCTGTTGCTACCGCTGCCGTTGTTGCCAGATATCCAATGTGTTGGATGAGCTGCAATGAAGCCATGAGTGGCAGTACTGCAACCAGCTTGAGGATGGTCACCATCCTATTTGAGCAGTAGCTGAACATGTCTGTGGTTCTTCTGATTGTGTGCTGGCTGTGAGTGAACTTGGCATTGCCACCTGGCAGGCGCTGGCTTGCGCAACAAATGGCGCTGGCTGGCACTGTCCTAAGGACTCTCAGGACTCTGTCCTGCCAGGGAGGCCACCAGGACCTGCCATGTCAGCTAGGCACTCCCACCGGTGCCAGGTACCTGGCAGGCGCTGCGACTAGCACCTGCATTTTGAATATGCATCCTAGCAGGATACAGTCCTAGGCCTGACGAGTTAGCATTGGATGGCGAGGCCTGCATTGAATGCAGCCTGAGGGTGGCTGTAACCTATTTGCACCTGTAGAGACATGACTCATGCAAGATGAGTCATGACTCATCTTGCATGATCATGCACGAGGCCATATCACCTTTAGTATTGGGCATTTCAAACATCCCAACTGGAATCCCGAAACTCTCAATTGGATCCAATTATAATTCTGGAATTCCGATGGAACCTGCAGCTCAAACTGCACTGCTTTGAAACGGTTTCAAAGGCTTGCCAAACGTTCAAACTCAAAGGTCAAGTGCCCAGCCTGGCAACAGTTCACTGAATGAAGGCACAAATGCACCCTGGACACCCGGTGCGAGGTTCACTGAGGGTGACCCATTATGTGATATAGTGTGCACACTGGCACTCACTGCAACGATGTAGACTCTATGTTAGGGATTTTGAGACGGAAACAAAATATAATATAAATGTACATGTGGCCACAGTGTCAAACAGCTTGCAGGTACTCACTGACTAAGAGGTGCCACCCAATGCTGGCAGCTCAGTGAGCTAGCTAGCCTATCGGCTCAGTCGATGATTGGTCCAACAACCTACAGCCTAGTAGTATCAGTGCCTAGCAGTATCAGTGATACTACTAGGCTGTAATACAGTCCGCTGAGCGACCCTTTGGCATGCATGTGAATGCAACCTGATTCGGACCCGGGGGCATTGCCATGATACCTCACTTGAGATCAGATACTCTGCAATGCCCAATGAGCCTGGATTGGCTCGCCAACGGGCGGCACGTGTATGTCTTGCAACTTGAGGCCATGAGCAGTAGGCTCCAAGGCACTGGTCGGAGAGCATCAGTATGCAGTGAGTATCAGCATCTTGAAAACATTTAGTAGTGATTCAGCAGGTGCACCTTGAAAGGTCATGACCAGGCGCACCTGGCCATGGGAGCACTCTTGCAACACAACTATTTAGGTGGTAATCATACAAAGAATTGATAATAGCCATCAGCCGCGTTAGTCAGTCTGCTGACGCAGTAGGGTGGCGCTGAGATTGCAAATTTGTTTACACCGTCACCGCATCGTACTGCCCGACGCAGGTGCACCATGCTTCGCCCTCACTCAGCAGCTCTAACATCTGGTTCACGGGTTGATTATCATGTTGCATTCCGGAACATCATAATGTGTTTGCAGCAGGCGATCAGGAGCAAGTTTGCGGGTGATGAGAAAACTTGATGATAAGAACTCGTCAACAGAATAGACGATTACGCGACCAACAGTTTATGAGATTTATTCTCAAAGTTTTCAGAGCTGTATATAAGCGAGTATGTTAAGATCTCCCGATTTTCAACTCTTGCGTCCGCATCACCGACCAACACCTGTCGCTCGGAAGCCCCCATCACATCAAGTAAGGTGGGTATGTACGCGGCGTGCGACGAGAAGTAAGTAAGCAGTCCTGCGTGCGAGCATGTTGGCAGCTGAATCTCGCAAACGAGTGTTGACAACGAGAGGCCGGTCAACGGTTTTCACCGCACCTTCTCCCTGCATCTGACGTTCTGCTCTGCCCACCGTTGCCAACAAATGCAGGCCCCGTGTCTGGACCCAACATGAAGCTGCTGATTCCTGTGGCGCTGTGCCTGCTGGCACTCTTTGCCGCTTCTCAGGTGCAGGCAGATTCCATGTGCACCGGAGAACACTGCGAGGAGCTCACAGGTAGGCAACCTGTTACGTGGATGGTGATTTTCCAGTGATGACTAGCCTCTCCTGTGAGTGTGGCAGCAGCATGATTTCTGGATGGTGGCCAAGCACTCTGCTTTTTGGTACAATGCCAGACCAGTGATCAGCCAGTCCATCCTGCGAGTGTGGCAGCTGGCTGAGGCTGACAGCCTGTTGGGATCACTCCGACCCATGTCCACTGCTTCACTTCTTCTGCAGGTAGCCTTCCCTCTGTGATCACAGATGACGGGCACCGCAAGCTGCTGGGCGGTCATGGCGGCGGTCATGGCGGCGGCCATCGCGGCGGCAATGGCAATGGCAATGGCAATGGCAACGGCAATGGGGGCGGCCGCGGCAACGGCAACGGCAACGGCAACGGCAACGGCAATGGCGGCAGCGGCAATGGCAACGGCAACGGCAACGGCAATGGCGGCAGCGGCAATGGCAACGGCAACGGCAACGGCAATGGCGGCAGCGGCAATGGCAATGGCAACGGCAACGGCAATGGCGGCCGTGGCAATGGCAATGGCAATGGCAACGGCAACGGCAATGCCGGCCGCGGCAATGGCAATGGCAACGGCAACGGCAACCGCGGCCACCGCCATGGCGACGACGACCGCAAGTAAGGCGGGTGCATTGATGCTGCTGGCCGTGTGAAAACAAACTGATCTGGACCTGTGGTGTCATTGCTGGCATGTAGTAATTTGCAGTATGGCGGCACACCGGCCCTTTTGCTGATCTTGTAAAGGATGGATGGACGGGGAGAAGTGACAGGGATGTTTCATTCCATCTGCTGGCTGCATTTATGGCTCCCCATTTTGTCACAGCAGTCACAATTTGTCGCAGCCATGAAATTGCTGTGTGTGGAAGGTTTTGATGCAGGTTGGGTGTTCTGAGAGTAGTATGTTTCACGCCACTGGACGCTGGCTTCATATACTACATGGCTCTGATTCTGATCTGTCAGAGCAATCACACAGCGATGAGCTTGTTTTGTATAAAGATGTATGATGCAGGGTAGGTGCCCGAGAGGAGTAAATGTCATGCAAGTAAATGATTACGTTGTGCAGTTTGATCTTGGTGTTGGAACTGTACAGACATTTTTGCGAACGGATGAAGAACCCCATGTTGTGTATTGAAATATGGTTGGAAGCATTTCATAACTGATCATGCGACCTCGAGAAGGCTGCACATCCAAACTGGAGTGGGCCTTGCCATTGACCAGTCTGAAGGCACTGGTCCTGCCATCACATCATGTTGCCAGTACACTAGTGTGTGGGTTGTTACGCGGCAGATCCCCTCTGATGCAGTCACTGTGTGGATGTGCATGAACAGACATGCGCCACGCCTTTGATTGGACTGGTGGCAGTTGCTATGGTTCCTCATCAACACACTAATGCAAACGAGCGAACACTTTGTTGTGTAGTGAATTGTGACTAATCATGCCACCTCAAGAAGGCTGCACATCCAAACTGGAGTGGGCCTTGCCATTGATCAGTCTGAAGTTACTGGTCCTGCCATCACATAATGTTGCCAGTGTGTGGGTTGTTGCGCGGCAGATCCCCTCTGATGCAGTCACTGTGTGGATGTGCATGAACAGACATGCGCCATGCCTTTTGATTGAACCGGTAGCAGTTGCTATGGTGCACCATCAACACACTAGGCCGTGTAACAATCGCTTGTCTCGACTGTGCAAGTTGTGCTGGGCCTGCCAGCCTAGTACCTATGCCGCAGCACACCTTTTCATGAAAAGGTGTCTGATCAGCGACGGCAGCCCAAGCCTCCTGCAGTCACCCCCACCACTCAGAACGCCTGATCACTTAATTGCTTGTAGACTCCAGCAGACATGACTGTAGATATGTTGGAACAGCATATTTTCTGTTGCCAGAAGCTCTGGCTGTAGCAGCATGCTGCCATACAGGCACCCACTAATGTGGAAGTGATCTTATAACCGCCAACCTAAAAGACAAGCAGAATTGCTTGCATATTGGGGCAGAATGCTGCAGCTGTGACAGGCTAAAATGTGCCATAACAATAAGGCTAGCGGTCTCCAGCTGTATTGTTCATGTCTCAACAACATTAATGACGAATTGAACCTAGTGATGCATCGTATGAACCGGTGCTCTTGAGCAAAGAAAGCAATGTATCCTTGCTACACAGATGTGATAGTTGCAGCTTGCAGCACAGTTTCTGTGCAGAACTGATGAAGCTCCCCATGCAATGCCTGCCACTTCTCAGCAACTTGCTTAGTTTCTTGCAGTTGCTGCTGCAGCTGCTGCACAAGCTGCTGTAAGGCACTGACATCTTCCCCTGTGCCAGTGCTGGCCCTGCACAAGGTTGCTGCATGGTTCTGGAAGCAATTCAGCTACTGCTGCTGGCCCCTGGCCTGTATTACTGGCAAGGCTGCCGTCAAGTGTGACAGGTCGGGCTGCCGTCAAGTATGACAGGTGGGCCCTGCCAGGGTTTCAAGTCGCGAGCTGAACTTGCACAGAGGGACGAGGCATGGGTCCCATGGTCAGAGCAGTGGACTTGACAGATCCTGCAAGATGATCGACGTTGAATGCTCTGCACAACGCACAGACAGCACCAACCCACCACTGTACAGCATGGCAATTACGATGGCAGCACTACAGCTGTGCTTCCGCAGTCAAGCGGCGCGTACCTCATTGGGCCCAGCTTATCTTCCCCTCACCTGCATACTTGGCCAGAGGGGCCAATGGCTGCAAGCGTTTGGGCCCTTGGCATCCAGCAGCGTTCGCCTGCTGACTAGCCAGGTGTGCTGGCCAGGCTGCCAGCAGTGCTGTGCTGACAGGGGCCTTGTTGGGGCTGTTGATGGTGCGCATGCACTGCCGGCTGCGAAGATCCCACACACGAGCAGTGCCGTCTTCACTGCCTGCAGCAGTGTAGAGCATGGGCTTGATGAGGGGGGCGGCGCGTCAGGTGGTAGACGGGGTTGAATCAGCTGGATCCTGATGCTGTGTGGCTGTGGCGGCTGTGGCAAAAAGTCTCAACAACGCAACAATGAAGAACAAACATGAGAGGAACAACAGCAGGATACAAAGGGTGTGTCGTCCCACCTGACACCAGCTGCTCTCCATCTGGGTCATAGCCAGACTGGTGATGGCCGTGCTGTGGCCCTCATAACAGCAGCTGCCAGGACCACCAATGACAGCACCCCCAACAGCAGCAGCACTTGCTTTGGCAGCACTTGGGACAGCCAGCTGCTGTTCCACCAGTGATGCCTCGTATATGCTGCTGTCCACATCACCAGCCAGCAGTGTGTGCTCCCCAGCATCTAAGGCCACTGCTGTGACCCCCACTGGCAGAGTGATGGTGCGCAGCAGCTGGACACTGGTCAGGGACCAGAGCTTGATGGTTCTGTCCAGGGATGCTGTCACAAGAACAGCGAAATTCTCCCCAAAGCCCAGGTACATGCTGGTTACTGGTAGCGTATGCTCTGACCTGCAGGATTATACGGCAACCGGCAATTGGAGTGATGACTCAGGATTGTGTAAAATAGAAGCAAAAGCTTGTCTGCATCTGTACTGACAGCTGCAGACAAAGCACCACCAACCTGATACCGTATTAGAGCAGCACCCTGCAGTTGGTTACATAATGGAGGACCTGCTGGAGAAGCTGACAACAGGACACGCTCAGGCGAAATCAAGTGAGGTCGTTTATTATAATCATACGACTGTCTGAAAACAACCCAACATGATGGCGGATGCCAGCAGTGACTAGCCCAGCTTAGCACAAAGCAGTCCTGCTGATGCAATGCTGCTGCTGAAAGCTGTCTGTACTGCTGCTGTCAAGCGCAGCCTACCTTGCTCATCTTGGAATGCGCCTTTGGTAATTGTAATATGTTTGGATGCTTTAAAACAAGGCGTCTGGCTAGCGAGGACCCCTGTGCTTCATCACGTACAAGCTTACGAAGGGCGATGGCGTTTCCTGGTGAACACCGTCAAGCAAGCTTGAACTGGCCTTTAGGCCCACTCATTTTGCGGCAAAGTATATGCTTTAGTTGTATTACAGCCTGCGTGAGCCCATGTGGGTCTGATTGATTGAACTTGGAGCTCTACTGAGTCAAGCATCATAGACAGCAGAGGCTTTCGGAACCAGATCAAATGTCACGGATGAACTCATGATGATGCCACTATAACAAAGCACATACACATCAACAGAATCAGCTCACATGTGCTGGGCGAAAGTGACAAAAGTTGTACTGGCAACGCCCCTATCAACGGATGCCGTACCAAAAGCAGCAGAAGACATCCTGCATCACAACTCGGCAACCCCATGCCTGTGGCAATACACCTCCTGTGCAGCCTGGGCATGCAGGTTGTACTGCCAGCTGTACAAGTACTGCCACGTAATTAAAACCCAACAAGCCCAGAAAATGCCTGCTACTGCTGCTGCTGCTCGCTCACTGATAACTACAGGCCCCATCAAACCCCCGACACAGCCCAGCCCAGCCTACCATTACAGCCAAAACTGACAACCATAGCCCTGGACCCTAGGACAGCAGATTTCCCACTCGGACACCTTTGCTGCCAACTTGCACCCTGCCTTCCACCTGGCTCGGGTAAGCTACCCCAGGCATCTTGATGACCTCAAGGGTTACAGGCAGATTATCAGCTTTTTCCTGCAGGCTGTGTTCCTCATGACAATGCTTGCCAATTGCCAAGTTTGCAAACTTGACCCACTCACTCTTGTAAAGTTGCTGCAACCCCACACTGCCAACTGATGGCCAGCTGACTGCTTACAGATTTCCCATGGACCATGGCTTGAAAGTAGCAAAGCATTGCTTCTTGACTATGTGGGCATCTGGCATGTTATGGGCCAGGGGAAGCTTTTGTGCAGGGGTGACGCCCTAATCGTTGAGGTTGGCAAAGTGTTGTGAAATGAAGTCATATGACAGCAGTGGGCCACAGGGTCCTGGCAACTTCTGTCTGGCCAGGTCTCTGATGCATCTCAATTAATCTATTATCTCCTCCTTGGTGATGGACTTTGCTGTCCTGTCTTCCCTGTTCTTGATGACCTGTAGGCCCAAAACGCAATAATGGTTGTGACACCACCACACTTGATACAAGGTTTAGCAGGCACGGAGCTGCTGAACCCAGGTTCGCATGATGGAAAGACAAGTGCTTACTTGGTCTGCGTGGATGGTAGCAGACTCCACATCGGGAACTCTACCACTGGCATACAACTGTTCATGAATGCACAGGGGTGCCTTCATGGGCAGCAACACCTGCTACTTAGGACACCGCATGGTGTCGCCAAACCTGGCAACATGTCATGCACAATCTGCAGTTGTGATGGTGAGAACTACAGAGGCCAGGGGCTGGCACCATCCAAGGATGAGCTGAGGTTGTTACCCACAATGAAGGTCATACAACTTGACACCCAAACTTGTTGGCAGGTAGCAGCATGGTGGTGGCAGCAGCGCAAGGCCCTGATCGATGCCTATTTATACCATGTCAAGTTGCACCTGCAAGTTGATGGGACAAAGCACACACAGAGGTTCAGAGGCAAGCAGGTCTCCGGTGTCATCGGAACTGGTGCCAGCTGCTGTTTGGTTGCATGGGAGGCAGGAGTGAGTCTGATGCGCATACACCATGAAGATGTTTCTGACAGTACGCTAACTGATGTACAGCAACAGCAGGGCATAGTGCTGAGGCCCAGCTTCTCCACTGTGAAGTGGAAGAAGGCAGATGGTACATGGCAGACATATGCTATGTACCTGAAGGCCCAAGTGCAGGGGTGTAAGATGCAGGACCGCATGTGTGGCAACATCATTCCACTCAAAAGCAACAGCAGAAATAGCACAGCATCAGGATGAGAGGTGCAAGCAATCTGAGAGCTACTCACCTAGTAGGGATGTTGCTGATCCATAGCTGACCCGAGGTGCAATGACACTCAGAGATATTCTCACATAGCCGGGGCAGTTCCTGAATTGCTCTACTAGGGATGTCTAGAAGCTGTGCACTTGACCCGGTTGTAACCTTTGCGCATACCATCTTTGTCTGCCTTCTTCACATGAACACACATATCAAAGCCTGACTTGATAAGCTGAAGCCACATCTTTGAACCGATGCGCATTAATAAGCTTGTGTAAAAAGCTGTTGTGACTGAAATTGGAGGTCCATGCACAATGAGCTGTGCATTTGTGCATCATGTATCATAATGTGTATGGGATGTCCTATCATTTTGTGATAGCACCATGTATACTCTGCCCTCCAACAGCCCTGGATGTGTACATGGTGCTGATTGGGTTATTGGGTGGGGAATGACTTGCTTCTTGATAGAGGGCGATCTTACGCATGCTGTGTCTGCTGGCATTGTGAAAAAGCCCAAAAAATAAATGTAAAAAATATCTCTGTCAAGCCTGGTTTTGCACGTGTCCTGTGCATGTTGCATGAATGCAGGATCTCAAGGGGCATCAGAGGACTTCCAGTGCTGACTAATGCATCATCACAGCAGCTCATGTTATTCATTTGATCATGTTATCTTGCTGGTTCCCGAATCTCCACCCTTCTGAGATGCTGCGCAGTCAAGTTGTTATTGTCCCTAGAAATGGATCTGCCACGTTATCACACCTAGGCTCATTCAAAGACCCTGCAAGAATCTGTTGTGGATGACTGTTTTGTTTTGGTTTGGAGGTCCATGCATGCACAATCAGCTGTACATTTGTGCATCACGCTTTCATACTGTAGGGGTATCTTTATTTGTACGTGATCACACCATGTATACACTGTCCTCCAACAACCCTGCATGCGTACATAGTGTGCTGATTG